>JARYGA010060874.1:0-43431 GCA_030545235.1 Helianthus tuberosus
ATCAGGACCGTAGTTAGGAAATGTTTATCGGAGTAAAACCACCATATTTGATATTAGTAATCGCATAGGAAAAACCCAAGTTTCTTATTACAATACATTTATAGGGGCAAACCCCATTTTAGTGAATTTAAAACATCGTTTATTAGGTAACTTTTATAGCCACATTTTTCCCAAGCCTTCAGTGCTCTCCAGCTGGCTTTTCACTAATTGGTTGTTCACATTGTGTTACCTGTAACGCGTTTTAAAAACATTTGTCAGCGGGAAATACTGGTGAGTGAATCCCAGTTTAATCAAGAAACATTTTATCAATTAAAACAGTATTGAGAGCGATCACATTGTTTATTTCTACACAATTACTCATTCAGTATTTGCCACTCGACCGGATCTATGGCTATGGTCAAATTACCCATTGGCTAACTCGTCGTCCAATGGTAATGCACTGTCATTCCGACATACTACTACTCGTAGTAAGTTTTGTATACAAAACCCCATAATACCGGCAGTAATTGAAGAACTACAAAGACTCAATCACCGCTTAATCACATTGTAAAACATTTAAGGTTTTGTAAAACATTCCAAAAACATTAACAAAAAGAGGATAAACTCACATTGTTATCTTAGACTTCGTGTAAGGGTTTCCTGGGAATAATCTATAATTTACACAGATGTACATAGGTTAGTATCATAACCCTTTGAAAATATTAATGATACCCTCCCCGAGACGGTATTCCAACAACTACGTCGGGCAGAACCACGACAGTTATTACGGAACCCTAAATTAATCGGGCAGCGTAACTATTACAAAACTAGGGTTATAATACTTACAACGGAGCAGAGCTTCGCTAATTAGGGGGTATAATACCCGAGTATAATATGCCTACTACAGAAATTGTGATTTGAGAATTGAGAATGAACGAGTTGAAATGAATTCTGATGCCTGCTATTTATAGTTGCTGATACTTGACTCTCAGGCTGCCCGCGTAAGGTAAGGCAAAGCCTTACGCGGCCCGCGTTGACTCCAGTCAACTCAGTAGCTTAGCTGGGTCATCAACTAGGTTGTCCAGGTGTTGGGCCACGTGGAGGCACCGGGTCGCGCCACAATTCAGGGCACTCGCGGCCCGCGTAGACTAATGGGAACACTTACGCGGCCCGTATCAACTTAATGAAATCAACGAAATCAGATCTATAGCTTCATACCATCCGCGTGAAGTTGGGGTGAGGTCCTACGCGGCCCGCCTCAACTTATAATTCAGATTTTTAATTTATTTTCATATGTTATAACATATTTCGGGCTCGGTTTTCACATATGGGATGTATTTTAGAAAGTGTAGGGTGTCAGGGGTGTTTTAGGAGGGTTGGTATATTTTGGGTATCACTTCTGGGTTATTTAATAAAATATATAGTGCACTCACATTAAGTATAGTGACCCAATTCCACTTTATCCCTACGTCACGAGACAGAACCCCAACAAATTTAGGCATTGCCTTGACATACGTTACGGGACCCTACGTCACTTGGACAGGGTATCAGTTATCAGGGGCTACAATACTTAAAAAGGGCAGGGCTTTGGAATATTATTATTTATGGGGTGAATTAAAGATATAGCTAAACATATAGCTAGAGATTGAGAGGAGAAAGGATATGTGTCATTTGAATGTTCTAATGTCTCTATATATACTAGTTTGGAAAGCTTAGAGAATAAGCAACAATTGATTCCTTCTTCTTAAAGTTTAGACACGTACACATACAAATTCATTACATAAACTTTTGATTTCTTTTTGTTTTCCACGTAGCCATGCACATGTTAGTTTACTATATTTATTTATTTATTATTATTATTATTATTATTACTACGTCACTCATTTGGCGCATATAACTTCTAAAATATGACGTTTCATAAAACAATGAACATGTCATTAGAACGCAAATAATCCTATCTACCTTTTGAACCAAGTTTTATTGAAAATGGAGTAGGTTTAAATACCATGTATAATTTAATTATTAAAATGGTTTCTACGTTTTGTCAAACCACCTTATATTTCTATTGGTGAACTTACCCATGATGCATCCTTTTTAATAACATAAGTTTTTATATATTTTTTTTAAATAAAAATTTTGGGATTGTTACACATTGGCGTTTGGGAGGTAAAGAAACAGGAGGTTGAAAAACATCTTGAAACTCTACAAGTAACCCTTCCAACTGATTATCACTTTTATTGCCCACAACCTTAGATTGGTGCTGAAACTCTCCTGAATTATGAGATTGCATGCTAAAGAGTTGACATTGATTTGAATGACTTTGACTAATAAGATGCCGTATTTTCACTATAGAAGATAAGGTAACTTTGTTATTTGCAATGCCCTTAAGTACAAAAAGTTGATTTCCCACTTTAAACTGCATTGTAAGATTCTTAAAATTCCACATTATATCATCAAGAGTTTGTAACCAATGAACTCCTAAAACCATATCAAAATTGCCCAATGGAATTAGTAACATATCTGCCTTAAACCAAGAACCTTGCATGTTCCATTGAAAATCTTGGCAAAGTTGAGAGCATGGCAGTCTATTACCATCAGCCACTGCCACTGATAATGCAGGAACTGTCTTAGAATGACATTGTAGTTTAGCAGCCAACGTTGAATCTAAAAAATTGTGAGTAGACCCTGAATCAATGAGTATTTGCAACTGTCTGGTGCTAATAGTCCCAATAACCTTCATTGTTGAAAAAGAGGGAACTCCCATCAAAGCATGAATAGAAATTTGAGGACCATCATTATTATCTTGAACTTCTGTCGTTGTAACAATATGCTCACATTCATCTATCTCTTCCGACCCCACTTCAATCACATATAAGTGTTTAAATTTACAAATATGGGTAGGAGTGTACTTTTCAGTACACCAAAAACACTCTCCCTTCGCCAACTTCAGCTCTGCTTCTTTAGTAGGAATTCTTTTTTTGGTCTTAATCATTTGTGAAGCTGGGGGTGTTGGTAATAGTGACAATGAAGCAGAATTTCCCACTGAAGTGCTAGAACTAGCAATACCAGTAGGCTTAGCATTGAAGTTAGCACTAACCGGTTTAGAAAAAGTACTTACATAACTGTTTGATTTCTTGTTGCCAAACAAAGTAGAATACACAACTTCTTGTTGCTTTGCCATAGCTACTGTATCTCTTACATTTTTTGGTCTAAAAATTTTAACCAAACATTTGATTTCAGGTTTTAATCCTCCCACAAATAATCCTGCTGCATATTCCTCACACAACTTGACTCTATTAAGTAAAGCATCAAAGGCAGTGCAGTAATCGTCTAAAGAACCTGTTTGTTGTAGATTCTTGAGTTCCTCCATTGGGTCTTCATGTATCCTTGTTGAAAATCTCGCAAGTAACGATCTAGAATAATCATCCCAATCCAATTCATCGATCGTTTTATCTTGACTAGACATAAATCCTTGATGCCACTGAAGTGCTGCACCATCCAAATTTACCACAGCATAGTACACCTTCAAGTTGTTGGCAGTCTTATCAACTGTAAAGAAGTGGTTACATTTGTACAGCCAACCTTCAATATCTGAACCAATAAACTTTGGAAAATCCAATTTTCCCAATCTGAACGGCCTCTGATCTTGACCTTCAAGATTTCTGGGATTTCTTTCAAACATGTTCTTGATTTCTCTTAACTGCAAACATGCCTCTGTCATTTGGGTTTATAATCCTTCAATTGACGAAGCAGTATCTTCATTCACACCTTGTTGAAATTGAATTTGAACTTGAATCGCCTTAGCATTTTCTTTAACCAAATGCTCCATTTTTTCCAGATCTTGCTGCCTCGTCATCATAATTGCTTGAATTACTAACGAATTGTTTTTAACACGAAAACGCGATTTATTACCAGCAATAGTAATAAACCTCAACTGAATTGAAACGACGCGAATCACTGCTGTAATCAGCTGTGAATCCCCAGACTTGAAAAACGAAGCGAATTGAATGAACTTAAACGGAGTTTGATCGGAATTGAGCTTGTCCGAGAGTCGAACCGCTCTGATACCAATGTTACGACCAGAGAATGAAGAGAATCTAGAGAGGAAAGGAAAACGTTCATTCACTAATCAATACCCACTTTACAACGACTAACTGGATATAACAACCCAACCCCAACCGTTTACAACTTCCACATTTGACATTTTAGTCCCTCAACTATCGACAGTTTACAATTATTACAAAAAGTATATAAACTGTAACAGCTTCCCAACCGGTTGGTGATATATAGTAATGTAACCGGTTATTAACTAGTTTCTAACCAATTAACTGGTTCACCGAAAAAGAAAACGAAAAAATAAAAAGAAAAGGAAAAAACCAGTTATTAACGAACTGATTAAAGTGAACAACTGAAAAGAGAAAATGTTATTAACTGACCCGGTTAAAGCATTAACCATTTTTTAAATAATCGTTGGTTCGCTTAACTGAATCGTTACTGAAATTAACTGATTTGTTCACCTCTAATCTACGATAGGCTCCCAAAAAAGTCAATTCAAGATGAGTTTAAACAAGTTTAGATTCGTGAATACCTTTAGCTAATTTGGTCGCATTCAGGTTGACCTGACATTCTATGGTTAATAAATTGGTTATGTCAAAATTCAAAAAATACAGAAAGGAGTTATAGAGTTTAAGCATAATTATATTATATGTGTTTGTATTTTTCTTTGTTACTTCATAATTATAACTAGTATTCAGATCTGCTCGCGATGCGTCGTGACATCTAAATATGTCATGTATTCTCTGTTAATAAAGATGTAGCATAAGACATAAGATAAAAGAAAGTACTGAAATCGGGTATAATAAAATGTTACCCCCAAAAGCACAAAACAACCCCCCCCACCCAAACAAAAAATATGGGGTAACCCTACATTAAGTTCCATAATTACAACTCTTAAGATTGAATTTTTACAATATAAGAACTTGCAAAGTAATATAAACTTTAAGTGCGGTATCCGGTGACTGAAGATGATAAGTGTCAAACTGTAACGCTTCGCCTTTCTGTACTTTCCTTATTTACAAAGTTGTATCTGTATTTCTATTTTTAGAAACTTGTAATCGTGTCGTATTCATATTTCATTTCCAATCTTCTAATCCAAGGCTTTGATTATAATGGAATTTCATTTTTATACATATACGTGTTACATACTTGTGTTATACGCAATCAATCGTTGAATAAATGTTATACACAAAACCAAGACTCGAAATACTTGGAAATATTAATCATACATGCATCACATTCATACAATACTTTGATTCACTTTGAATACCTAAAAACAAGTTAAAATACAAGTTTACGACATAAATAACGTAATTACAAAGTACAATGGCCAAAAGTGAACAAAAAAACCATTTTTAAAATTCACTCCCCCGTGCCACGCGGGAGACACCCACGGGGGCGATCCGCAACCAGCTATTTTCAGCTCGCGGGTTGGTCCATTTTTCCACCTCTCTTCACTTCCAATCACCTTCCAACATTCTTTAAACCCAAACCCTAATCCCCCACTATAAATATATGTCTCTCACACCTTCCTAACACCTTTACACACACTACAAATCACTCCAAACATCCAAAAACTCTTAAGAAATTCTTGTTTTGGGTAGAAACATCCAAGTGTTCTAAGTGAGTTTTCGCTCACTTTTCTTCACCTTTCTTCTTCAAATCTTCTTTCAAACTATTTGGACAACCTCTAGGAAGGTTTCCACATGTTTGCCATGGCAAACTAAGGTGGAACCTCACCACATTTGAGGTCCTAAGTGGTATTAAAATTTTGTCTTGATTCGTCTTCTTATTTCTTGTATATGTTGCTTGAAACTTGGTGGAATCTTACACCCACCTTGCTCCCAACTAAGCCCATAGTTGTGGGTTTGTAATTGGTTGATTTCCACAAGAAATGAGGCTCAAAAACCTCCACAAAATTCTGCCTTAAAGGTCCCAAGTAACCTACAAAGTGTTGGAAGTTGGAACCATCCAAGTTTTCAACCTTCAATGTTGAAAGACTTGTGTTTTGGTGAATGAGTGAACAATGGAAGCTTTGGCTCTCCAACTTTGTTCCATTACCTCACTTATTGATTTTTTATCTTCATACTACTAAATCTCAAACGATTTCTATCAAAGGGACAATGCTTCATCACGTCCCCAAACACTTTCCATGTTTGGGATGCACGCATCTAGCTAGCTCACTTGGTTGTTTGTGGATTTAGTAGTTTTAAGAATGGTTGTAAAACAAGGTCTCCAAGGCCGAGTACTCCCCGAGTAATCGCTACAAGGTAGGTTGCCGAGGCGACTTTCTTTAACTCCGACTAATGACTCGGAATCGATCAAATGCGGTCAACATTAGCCAAAATCGGATCTAGTAGGTCAACACGGGCCGAGTTTAACTTAAAATAAAATAAAACATAATTTCTATGCCTATCATATTAAAGAATGAATATCAATTCACGTATTTTGTTATAAATATTAGTAAATTTTTGTTATTTGACATATATTTAATTTCCGGAAACTAATTTCTTTATAATTCGGCATCTCTGAGTACTCCCCGTGTACTCTCCGACTAGGCCGAGTACTCTCAACTCCCCGGTCGACCGACTAGGGAGCGCCTAGCGACTTTTACAACCATGGTTTTAAGTCATATCATTTTCATATTTATGACCAACCGAAATCATCAACAAAGTTGATGATTTTGTGCTTTTGTGAATCATATAATGAGGTTAAATGGATGGAATTCATCCTACCTCCTTGCATGACCATTCTCATGGTACTTTAATTTACATTCATAATATGTTAACCTTTAAATTCCGAATCCAATCCGTTAAACAAAAACCGCAACTCACGCACCTTCATTCCCCTTTTAGGGTAACTTCGGTGTTCCGAAAACTCAAGACTCGTCAAACTCACTAAGTGGAAATACTTCGCAAACATTGAGTATACATGACCCTTTTTTCGATTTCACACTTTTGGGTGCAATATATATTACCATATTAAAACTCACACAAACACACTTATGTAAATACGTTATTCATACAAACGAATCCGTTATACATGCTTTATACGTTCATACTTTAAGACTACATACATGCTAGAAACCATTCTTGCACTATACTTTGTAATTAACTTCGTATAAGCCTATCTTAACATGTATAGCGCTATAGGAGTAGCACACCGCCCTTGTTGGGTCTATGTTAAGTAATCGTACAAACGGTCTTGTTGTTGCGACGACAATATTACGCTAGTGGAATCTTTGGGTTAACATGTATGTGATGCATGCTAGTTCATGATATGTTGTGCCTTAGTATACGTTGTTGCCATGTGGATCTCGTTAAAATTCTTTTATACAACGCTATTACACTAAATTTGTATGCTCACCAATGCTTTTGTGTTGACATGTTACTTTAATATTTATTGCACGAGCTTGACATTGATGCGTTGAAAAGGAATCTAGTAGGATGGGCTAGAAAACACTTGGTTTAAATTCATGTTTTTGTTGTTTAATTTGTTATGTTCTAAATGTTGTACTTTCCTTTTGAAACAATGTATTACCTTTAGCATGAAATGAAACATCGTTATTTTAAATACTTGTCACAATTAGCCGTTATGAAATCTCTTGCAATCTTGTATTCATCTCACTCTGATGTTTTCGCCATTGGTTGGGGTGTGACACAAACAGAACTGATAACAATAGTTAAGGGGAAGTATGTAAGTGTAGTTCTTGCCGTGTAACTGTGGCTTTATCAGTTCTGGTCAAACTAAGTCAAATACATATAAGGTGTCTGGAGTACAAGGTTAACTCGGAATAGTGGGTTCCGAGTTTGTCACTTTGTTTTGAGTTTGTCACCCTGTCCGAATTTATGTAATCCGGAAAAGGGATGAAACCTGGATACTTATGTAGTTCCGGGTTATTAAATAGTTCGGACCATGTGATGAATTATGTATTACTTGTATTGTATCCCATACAATGTGTTTTGTCTGGGTTTGTGCTCTAGCCTATATATAGGTGTGTGTAGGTTAGATTAAGCAACTTTTTGGTTCTAAGTGAACTTTTAGAGAGAGAAAGCTAGGGTTTAGGTCTCTGTGACCTAAACCAGCTTGTACAGGATGTATACTCTTTCGGTTATGTAATGTGTGATGATTGATTGAATAAAAGAGTTTCTTCTTCTACATTTTCTTCTATCTTTGTTGTTTTACGTCTAGCTCAAGTGTAGTGTTTATGTTTGTCATCGATCCAGGGGGTACCGGGGACTTTCATAAAGCTACAAAATTGTTGTTACATATTAATACGATTAGAAATATACAACCTACAACATACAAACTAAAATATTAAGTTTCATAACAAAAGCATTGATTGTATATGACATACAAAATTTACAATCAATTTTACGTACACTTTACGAAGTAATGTTAAAGCTAGTCTTCAGCGTCCTTTTGGCCTTTGTAGCGCGCATAAAGCACGTCTCCATTTGTTTCTCGCGTTTGCTAACAACCCCCCGGTTAAGTCGTCAAGCTTCTCGGACAACAGTCGATCTGATTCGATAAGATGTTCTAAAAGTCTCTCAAGATGTTATATAATAGTAGTGTCCATGCTTGAAGAAGACATCCTTCTACAAAACATGCACATCAAATAATCATAAATCATGCCCAGTAGAGTAAACGTAAAGTAAGAACCAAAAATGAAGTGATACTCGTCATAGCCAATAAGTAGGTTAGACTCAACAAGCGTGTGGTAACGTAACAAAGCTAAAGTCACACTCATGAACACACCATAAGCCCCCACAAACTCAAATGGTACAAACTGAAAAACAAAAGGATCAAGTCACCTAAAGCAAGGAAAACGAACAAAGGTAAAGGCACAATCCACAATGCACCAAACTGTTAGTAATTAACAGTGCATAACATAGATTTTAAGGCTCAGACTATCAGTTGCAACTGTCGGCTTCATTGAAGCCACTTTGGCTGTCATGCCTAGATTAATTATCTTCACAGCCTCAACAAATTACGTCACGGTTTGGTAATGATTGTTCATTTAAAAAAACACATCTACAACATAAAATGTACATATGCCGCCTTAAAACAACAAAAGAAACATCAAAGCATCAAATCTCATGTAAACCGAAAAACTAATAGCATCATCAACCTCATAAATCGTAAAACAAAACACATGAGAAGAAACAACATGGGTATGATAAACGTGTACGAAGTCAAAATGACAGTGAAACAAACAATACCCAAACAACTAACACAAACGTGATAAACTTGTAAGAATTTAACAACTAAATAAAAGCATGTTAAATGCTTACAACAGGTCTTAGCATAACATCATACACCCAAAGAACACCATACTAATATGAAATGCCACAATATCAATATAATGTTAATTACCAAGATGTTCTGTACATATGCAAGAAAAGCTTATTCGTGCACACCAAATAACCAACAACTCAGAAATATTCAATAACAATGGTCTCAGCACAACATCATAGACCAAAACGAACATCGTAAACAGCCTCGCACAACTAAAAATCATCCATAAAAACTGAACACCGATCAATACACAAACAATCCGCAATAATCAACAAAATATATCCAGAATTAAAGTGCAAACGGTCTCGGACAACTTAAACATCATCCTCACCGACCGAACACAACTGAACACACAAGCATTGAAGAACAAATGTCTCAGCATTGCATCATAGACCGGAAAGGAAACCATGAACGATCTCTCATAACCAAAAAGTCATCATCAGAGACCATACCATACTGAAAACCAAAATCAAACAACATTGAAAGATATGCAATCAACCAAAAAGTATGGAAATGCATGTATAAACAGTCAAAAGCAATTGGTTAACCTAAAACCCAACAGAAAGAATCATAGCCCAAAAAAACAAAACGTAACATAGCCAAGCATCAAAAGTAATCAGTAAACACAAAACCCAACATCGTTAATCGTAGTCTAAAAATAGAACGTAGCATATAGATTTGTTACCCCAAACGGAACAGAAAGAAAGAACAACAAACATGGAAATAATTCGTAACACAATCGATATCATAAAATCAAAACATTACCAAAAACAAACCCAAAGTATTATGCAAGAACAAAAAGGGTAAACCAAACGTAACCATAAAAGAACGACAACAAACAAACACCAGCAAACGTAGACAAAATCCGTACGAATAATCAAAATCGTAAAACGAACTACGTCAACGAAGAGAAAAAGTTAAAGTACTTAAGTTCGCTGGAGAATCGCCAGAGATGGCGTCGATAAGAAGAAAGAAAGAGAAAAGGAGTTTGGTGAGGGGCTTACCCTTAAGGATGGCAATAGGTCGGGTATGGGTCGTGTATGGCTAATCCCAAACCCATACCCGGTTGTAAAATCTTGTCTCATACCCGGCCCATTACCCGTCGGGTATCGGGCATACCCGCAGGTATCAGGTATACCCGTTTAGATTTTCATGTATATGTATTTTATACTTTCCTTTATAATTTTATGTTTCAAAAATCTATATAATATATTAAAGTATGATAAATAACATACATTTCATCATCATCGAAATTAATTTTGATATATTTAAAAATGTAAATATATTATAATAATAATCTTAAAAAATAATTTTGTATTTTATAGCATATAAATATGAATAACGTGTAACGCCCCAAAACTCAAATATTTATATTCGCTATATGTTTCCATATGATATAACATGACATAAATTAACTAGGTTCTTTGAAGTAACTAAGTTACATAAGTTAGTTAACTTATAAGTTCAATAACTAGGGATGAATTCTTGTGGCTAAATAAAAATAAGAAACAAAACTATAGCGGCTAAAAGGGGTCAAATTGGAAAGTCTTTTAAGTAGAATATGGGGAAAAAAGGAAAAGCTCATTCTTGGGCAGAAGCATATGTCGACACACACACATAGTGTGTGTGTTCTTGTTTGAATCAAAGGAGAAGGAGTGTAACAATCGTCTAATTTCTATTCGAATTTTAATAAAAATATGTATGATTTTATATAAAATGAACTTTACTTCAACACAAGTACAAAATTTGAAGTATTTAAAGTGATCACATGCTAGTTAACTAGTAACTAGTTTAAACATTCAAAACATGATTAGTAAATTGTTTACATCATAGACATTGTCTAAACAAAGTTAATTTAACGCGGAAGCTTCAAAAGTTCGTGTTCGGTTCTTCAAAACATGCTTGATCGCCATCCGGAAAGTCCCCATCATCACCTAGAGTCAAAACCACTTAAAATGTTAGTTTTGACATTGATATAATGCATATATACGAGTTCTAGCATCGAATCATCAAAAATAAAATAAAAATTCAGAATTGGGTCTCTCGCGTGTCGCGCCGGACATCATTCATTCTGTCGCGTATCGCGACGACTCTCGCGTGTCGCGCCGGATCTAGTTGATCCTGTCGCATGGCGCGGGGGATACGGTTTTCCAGCAAGTGCAGGTTTTTGACCTACATTTCCTGCCCAGCTCCGAATTTTACCATTCTAACTTCAAATGCTCATAACTTTTGATCCGAAGGTCCGTTTTAGGTGATTCTTTTTCCTATACGTCTGTAATTTAATTACCGATGTGTCTATTACAATTATTATACCAAAAAATTGGTTTACGGACCGAACGACTAAAATCACTATACAATTGTTCGACCCATTATATTTACACCCATTTTGCTACCATTGCATTAGTAACCATAAGGCGCTTTTACCCAACATCCGGGGCTTGATATCACCGGCATTTCATTATCAATCTTATCAATCTTATGGCTTCATGCTTTTGTGATTGTCAACGCCAAATGCTAACTATCAAACACTTCCTAGTCGATTCTTAACCTATTAATTCAAGTAGTGAACATCGTCACTTCAATCAACACAACTTTTATTCTAAAACACACTATACATGGTCTAATATCGAATTTACTTAATGTAACAAATCGAGTTACATACCTTCAAAGCAAACCCTTCAAACGCGCGTCACCACCGGCTTGTCCACTAGACGCTCCGGCTTCCTTTCCTATAGAGTTCAACCATAGCATGTTTAGAACTCTTTTCTTAACATATATCGCATAGTTTGCCGAAACATTACAAATATGCGTTTTAACCTGAGTTTCAGTTTTAAGCCTTCTTTGAGGCATTTTTACAAACACTTTAAGGGCAGAATTTTACATGGTTTATTATCAAGTTCATAACTTGTCATATAACCCAAAATTTACATCAATCAAACTATCTTACATAAATGTTAACCTCAATAATTCTGAAATCACTTCATAAATATCAGATTACACTAGAACAACAATCAAAATCCTAGTGTTTATCAAGTTCCACAAAAACCCACTAATCACCTTCAATGGTGTTCATGGATTTTACTAGAATTAAGCATGATTTCAACATATTCTTGTCTAGGGTTTATTTCTAGACACTACAATGTTCCTATTTCATCCATATAACAATCATGCATCTGTTGATTGGTACAGAGATAGAAGAAATGAATTGTTTAATAATATTGATTTTCTTGATGATTCATTACAAAGAAAAAACCTCAATTTATAGGCCTCAAAGAAACATAATAAAGGAAAAACATTAATAGTTGATTGGCTGTCTTGTGTTGTGATTGAGGAGAGACAACTGGGTCAATCTTCTATTTTGGGAGATGATGAGCTGATCCCCTAAATGGTTCTGTCATAATATTTTATTTTTTAACACTCCCCCTCAAGTTGAACGGTGGGATCTCCAACGTTTAACTTGTCCAAGCATTTGCTAAAGATTCTTCCATTGACGGCTTTCGTTAAGATGTCAGCTAGCTGATCTTCAGACGGAACGAATGGCAATTCAATGACCCCTGCTTCTAGTTTTTCTTTAATGAAATTCCGATCGACTTCGATGTGTTTTGTTCGGTCGTGTTGTACCGGATTCTCCGAAATTTGAATAGCAGCTTTGTTGTCACATAAAATTTGGTTGGGTTTATTTGGGGGAAAACCAATTTCAGTAAGAAGTCTTTTAACCCACAAGATTTCAGTCAGGCCTCGTGCTATCCCTCTGAATTCTGCCTCTGCACTGGAAAGAGCCACCACTTTCTGTTTCTTGCTTCTCCAAGTGACAAGGTTTCCTCCAACAAGGGTAAAGTATCCTGAGGTTGACCTTCGGTCACTTTTATCTCTTGTCCAATCTGTATCGGTATATACTTGAGTGTCTAAATGACCATTTGATTTGAACAAAACACCATGACTTGTCGTTCCCTTGAGATACCTAATGATTCTCATTACTGCTTCCATATGAGGTTCATGGGGTTGATGCATGAATTGACTTACAACCCCCACCGCATAGGCTATGTCTGGTCGAGTGTGTGACAGATATATCAATTTTCCCACAATCCGTTGGTATCTACCTCTGTCAGTCAACTTTGCTCCTTCCTCCATAACGAGTTTTTGATTCATTATCATAGGGGTGTCTGATGGTTTGCAGTCAATCATCCCTGTCTCTGCTAACAAGTCGAGAATATATTTTTTCTGGCAAATGAAAATCCCTCTGTTCGACCTTAATACTTCAATTCCAAGGAAGTACTTGAGTCTCCCAAGTCCTTCATCTCAAATTCTGAAAATAGATTTGCCTTCAACCTTTTCATTTCTTCCTCATCATTTCCTGTAACTATCATATCATCAACATAGATAATTAGACAGGTTATGAGTTTGTCTCTTCGTTTAAGGAACAAAGTATGATCTGAGTTGCTCTGTTCGTATCCGTATCTCTTCATAGCTAGGGTAAATCTGCCAAACCATTTAGGGATTTCTTCAGACGACAAGCTTCTCCTGGTTTAAAGTCTTCGGTGAATCCAGGTGGTGCTTCCATATATACTTCTTCTTCAAGCTCCCCATGTAGGAAAGCATTTTTAACATCAAACTGGTGGAGTCGCCATTGTTTGTTTGCAGCTATGGAGAAAAGAACCCTGATCGTGTTGATTTTAGCAACTGGGGAAAAGGTTTCAGAATAATCAATTCCGTATGTTTGTGTATATCCCTTAGCTACCAACCGTGCTTTATATCTTTCAATGGTTCCATCTGGATTATGCTTTATAGTGAACACCCACCTGCATCCCACGGGTTTTTTACCTTCTGGAATGATACATTTTTCCCATGTAACATTTTTCCTGAGGGCATCCATTTCTGATTTCATGGCTTCTCTCCAATTCTTCGATTTGAGTGCTTGCTCAACAGAGGTTGGAGTTTCTTCAGAGTATAGGGAGACAGCAAATGGCTTGGCTTCTTGTGATAGATTCCCCTTGGCAATATTTGCCATGGGATATTTTGAACTTCTAGCTTCTTTTTCGGGAGAGTATCTTTTTGGAGGAACCCCTCTGTTTGCCCTTGGAGGAAGAGTGTATCTTCCAATCGTCTCTACTGCAACTGGTTCAACATGCTCTATATATTCTGTTGTTGTCTCTGACGTTACTGGTTCAACATGCTCTGTTGTTGTCTCTGACGTTACTGGTTCAACATGTTCTGTATGTTCTGTTGTTACCGGTTCTGTGTGTTCCCCTGTTATCTCATTATAATGGTTAGAAGATACAGGGAATTCTGGGTTCATAGTATTTCTTGCCTCAGGTATCAAGTTGGATGGAGTTTCTTCAGTGGCACTGTGCTCCGCGGATTGTGTGGTTGTGTTTGAAGGTGACTGGTTCAAAGTACTGTGATGATCTTCTGTTGTTACTTCTTCGGATGATGGAATTAGCCAACTCAGAGTGTCTATACATTCTTTTTCCCCTTGACCACTGAGTTGAGTGTTATAAAAGTATTTTGTTTCAAGAAAGTCACAGTTCATTGTGGTGAACATGTGACGAGTTTTTGGGTTATAACACCGATAACCTATTTGATCAATCCCATATCCTACAAATACACATTTCTCAGCACATGGGCCGAGTTTGTTTCTATTGATTTTTGGTATGTGGACAAATGCAATACAACCGAAGATTCGTGGTTCAAGTGTAAGAGGATGAGGAATTTTGGCAAACTTGGATAGGCAATCTAGAGGAGTTTTAAACTTGAGAGCATTGGTGGGAAGTCGATTAAGGAGGTACACAGAGGTTGCAACGGCCTCAGGCCAGAATGATAGAGGCACTTGGGATTCAATTAAAAGTGCCCGAGTCATTTCAAGAAGGATACGGTTTTTTAGTTCAGAAACGCCATTTTGTTCGGGGGTGTGAGAATGTAACAACCCGCACTTCCGTGAGTTGTTACCACTCGCTATACTCGTTACGCCTAGCACCAGAGATTCGGATCATGATGTAACTATATCGCATACATCGCTATATCACAGTATATTCGAATAATTACGCATATTCTATCGCTATTACAACGCTATTTTCACAAATACTAACACTCACGATGACATTGAGTGAGGACCTACTCTACCCTCCTCGATAGCCGTGAGGTGTCGAAACGTAAACAATTAACGCTAACAAAGACTTTCGGGTGAGTACCATGCCTCCAGCCGTCGTGACGATGATGGCAATAAGAGCAAGTAGTACCCCGTTAGTCATTGTGGCACAACACATCACATCGAAGAACGCACTCGAAGACACGCGTAACTCGATTATCGCAGGATTGAAATATAGATACGTATATACGACCCTTTTGTGATTAATTATAATAAATAAATAAATAAATAATAAATATGAAGGAAAATGAGTACCAAAAACTATCACAACGCTTGATAATTGAGACGGAACGCCAAAACACAACACGACGGAGGTATCCGACCGGACAGCCATCCGATCGGACAGGCCAGCCGATTGGACAGGCCAGCCGATCGGACAGGCCAGCCGATCGGACAGGCCAGCCGATCGGACAGCCATCCGATCGGATAAGGCTGCACTCCCTTTCCTTCCTCTCTTGCCTATAAATACCTCACACACTCACCATTTCCCCTGATGAGAAGCTCCCACTCGACCAGCACACTCTTGGACTATTTTCTCTCGATTTCTCGTGATTCTTGTAAGTTTCCAACCTAAATCTTGTACTTCTATGATCTACATTCAATTCTACACCTTTCTATCTTTTAAATCTCCACTTTAACCGTGAAATCTCTGGATTTTGGGCATTCTATGGTGATGTCATCATGAAGTTCTTATGAACTTCAAGAATGATGTCATCCCATGAAGAACGACTCGGATCTGGGTGATTTCCATGCATTATTACATAAATCTCGTCTAAATCTATGTTTTCTAATCAAGAAGTTATGTGATTTCTATGGATTTGAGGTGCTTCAAAGATGATGTCATCAAGAGTTCATATGAACTTCAAAGTGTGACCTCATTCTTACCATAAACAGCTCGAATCTAAGTGATTTCACATGTTTTTATAACAAATCTCACCTAAATCAATATTATCTAGCCAAAATGTGTGTGATTTCGGGTTAAACATGGGAAAAACCATCAAGGACGGCCAGATCTGATGGGATTTCTGTGGTTTAACACGATGACACACCATCCCAGTCGAACCACCTGAAATCTTTCCAAACACATCTAGTGTGACTTAATCGGGACGTTGGAACGAATTGCTGTCCGATCGAACAGCAAACAAGTTCTAACCGACCGATCGGACAGCTCATCTAACCATCTAATACTGTCCGAACGGACAGGACTTCGAGTCAAGGCACCAACCGATCGAACAGGACGTCCGACCGATCGAACGACGAATCAACGACCATCCAGCCGACCGGTCAACATGTCAACCGATCGGACAACATGTTAACCGATCGGACAACATGTTAACCGATCGGACAACATGTTAACCGAACGGACAACATGTTAACCGAACGGACAACATGTTAACCGAACGGATAACATGTCAACCGATCGGACAACACGTCAACCGATCGGATAACATGTCAGCCGACCGGTCAACATGTCAACCGATCGGATCACCACTAGCCCTATTATACAACTTTCCACCGTTTAAAGCGTTATTCATCGCGTAACAATCTGTAACCAGGGTAACTCAGACGTACTCTCAATCGATCCAAATCAAGTTGTGTTTACTTGTCAAATAAGCACTGTGAGTATACTTGAACCCTTTTTGCTTTTGCACTTTTGGGTGTAACATACGTTGCTATCAATCGAATCACATCAAATACTTAAACTATTTATCACTTGCGAATGACATACATGCATATTTATACGTGATGCTAGTTACATATGTGCTAGGACTTATACTCGCGACGTCCCACCATGACTAGTATAGTACTATTGCGCCCGACGGGGTCTAGTTTGCCATCGCGTATTCGAGCATCGAGGACTTAGCTGGTAGTATCGGTTTTGTGAGTATATATGTCGTGTTTCTCGTTTATGTATGTAGGAAATTCGCAGCACTTTTAATCGATTACGCTATTATATATATCAAACCTGTATACTCGCCAATACTTTTGTATTGACATTATTTTAACGTATGTTGCAGGTTAGATCACAGACTATCTCAATCAAGCTAGGGAGTCTAGAAACTCAACTAAAAATCTAGGTTGTCGGATTTGTATTGTTCGAGAGGACACAACATCTGTGATAACTTATGTGATTGTATTTGGTTATTAGTATGGGATAATGAACGCATTAAATATGGTCGCTAATAGTTGTTACGGATTCTCCTGAGCAATTCTGATTCACCTAGTGCCGCGCCCCGATGATTCCGCCATCGGTTGGGGTGTGACAGATTGGTATCAGAGCCATAACTATAGGGAATTAGGTAAAATTTTGTGACACAACCTAGTCCGGGTTTATTGTCCTAGAAATTGACCTAGTCTATAGTCTAAGTACCAACAGGCCGACTCGTAGGAACCTAGTAGGGTTTGTATTAGGCCTACTTGCTACTCTCGATCGAAATTGCTAAAAGCTACAACTTTGTGTGAACATCATGCACTGCAACTTCACACGAAGAAGCCTTTCCTAAGGCTGAAATACTACTTAGCCTTTCCTAAGGCTGACACAATACACACATATTCGAAACTATTCGCATAATACAATCGAGTGATCCAGTCGAGACCAGGTGTGAAAACCAAGAACTCTTGATGAGATCGCTCACTCAGCGCATTACTTTAGCACGAGAATTTCCTGTTGAGTCAGGAGTGACATCCAAATCTCGACGGAAATCTCCAATTCGAAATCTAGTGGAACTTCCGAATATATTCGAAGAGCACAACCACAATTAGGAGCAAAGTTGTTAAGCCAGGGGTGAAACCCATAACTTAACGAACCGCTCCACTCTATAAAAATGGTTTTTCGAAAAGCTCTCACCAAGGACTCGACCATAACAATGACTCGAGCCACGCGATGACTAGGAGGACGAATGCCATGAGCTGCATCCCAGTGGAAGCATAAGTCTTCTAGGTCAACGCGCGTGCACGAACTTGTTGGGTATAGCCGGGTTACCTTGGGTAGTCGACGCCTAAACACCCGAGGCATTCCGAATATTTTACTAAGCCTACGATTCGCTGGTTTTACGCCTTAATAGACGTAATTACGCTTTATGTGTTATCGATTTCCCGATTTATCAATTTTCGCTCCCTATTTTACAAAACGCACAACTCGCACGACCATCGCAATCTAAAACGAAAACCGAATGTTCGCAACAAAACTAAGGCATAATCTCTCGCCTTCGCTCTCGCGCTCTCCCTCTTCATCGTGTCCTCGCGCATTCTACACCGACGTGTATGTGTGAAAATATAAACTACAACTATATATATGTAAATACAAGCGAACCAGTTGTGTGGGAACTTAAGAATTTCGTGTCTCCTATGTGGCTCCTATGTGAAGTCTATTATATTACTTGCAACAAGTTTGAACACGCTCAAATTGCAACGCAAACTCAAAAATCATTATGATCGAATCTCACTCCAAGTCTCTTTCTGTCTAGATGCCTTCCAACAACTCTACTTCGAGAATGTCAGCAAAGAGACGAGCCAAACGAAGGGGCGAAATGAGGATTGCTTCACTTGTGACCAGGGAAGTGGTCAAAGTCATTTCTCAGATTGTCACACAAGTACACTCTCTTATCAACTCTCGAACTTCGGAAGACGCTAAGACAGAAGAGCCGCAATCTGCTTTCCTCTACAAACACTTCAAAGCCTGTGACCCGATGGTCTTCACGGGTGAAGGAGGTGTTTCCCAACTACTCCAGTGGTTCGACTCTATTGAAGTTACCCTTCGTCAAAGTGGGTGTCCCGATACTTTCCGTACTACTTGCGCCATCGGAGTATTTCAATCGCGAGCACTCGACTGGTGGACCGCCGAACGCAATAAACGTGGAATCTCCGCGGCTTATGCTCTCTCTTGGGATGAGCTGAAAGAGCTCATGAAGAAAGAGTACTGCCCTCCCCACGAGATCCAGAAATTGGAAGACGAATTTTGGAAAATCAAACAGGACGAAGGTGACAACGCTGGCTACACAGTAAGGTTCAAACAACTTAACATTATCTGCCCGAGTCAAGTTGACTCCTCAGTGAAGGCTATCCTGAAGTACATTCGTGGTTTGCCTGAGTGTGTGGGTGATTTTGTCGAAGCTGCAATACCTGCTACCATCGAAGAGACATACCGCTTAGCCGCAGAAATCAACAACAAACGACTCACGGAAGGGTTTTTCTCCAAAAATCCTGTCAAGCAAACTTATCAAGCAATCGTCATTAATTCTTCAGATGATCCTGTCAACGATTCTTCTGACGGATCTACCGAAGATTCTTCTAACGAATCTGCCGATGACTCTTCTGACGAATCTGCCAACGATTCTTCTGACGAAGCTGCTAACGGTTCTTCCGACGACTCGGTCGAAGATTCTGCAAAAGAGTCCTCAGACGAATCATCCAACAACGATACCTCATCTCAAGAACGCAACGAGCCCAGCCGCAAACGAAAGAACTCGAGCCCAGACTCTTCAAACACTGAACTGCCTCAACCAGAGCCTCTTCAATCAGTTCCACTACTTCCAAAACGTGCCTACACTGGAATTCACCCTCAGTGTTACACGTGTACCTTCCACCACCAGGTTGGAGCTAACTGTCGCTATTGCAACAATTGCAACTGTTACGGTCACTTCACCCACAACTGTCGCGCTAAACCACGAATTTGAGTATAACAACCGCAGCTCCAGCAAAATCCTTCAGCACAAAACACCCAGCAAGCGTAGGATAATGATGTAATAATGTGATTTTCGACGTTAACTTCTGAGTGTTGAACCTACTCTATTACTTAATGTTGCCACTACATGTAACGTTAACCTTCGCCTTCGTTTTCGCTTTCACTCTCTAGTCGTCGCACTTAGTCTATATTCACACATGAGCTATATACTATATCACGAAATAATGTGTTTTACCCTCACTACACTCTTAGAGTAAGGTACGATAAACGTGCAAGGAATGACTAATCATGGGTGCACACGGGATTATTTTGGTCAGTGCACGGAGATCGTAGTGAATTCTAAGGTGCCATAAGCGTCTTGACAAAGTGTAACACCAAATCACGGGATGTAAGTAGTAGGGGTCAAGCAAGGTGTGCTTCATCATACTACCGAAGTTTCGTGAAGAAAGTGCCACGTGGAGTTGAACGTTATTAGACCTATTATACTATTGTGGTTATTTTTCAACACACTACACTCAATCGCAAGGCGTAACACCCGAACCGCATCACTGCGAGACTTTCGTAAGTCTGCCAACGTAATGCAATCGCCTCATCGATGGGCTTTGGTAAGTCTACCCCCGCAGGGCAATTGTAGCGATGCAAGACTGGTCGTAAGTCCACATCGCAACTCAATCGCAGTTTTGTTAGAATCTATCGCATTATCACTTAAATCTATCTCGCAATCGCAATCGTTTGTTATGTGTATCTCGCAAACTCTATCGCTTATCGTGTGTATCTCTATATCGCTTATCATTGTCTGTGTTGAGTTAGCACACATGACCTCGTTTCACGAGACGAAACTCATATGGTTAAAGCATGGTGGATACGCCACCGGTACTTCCTATAAATAAGTGTTTTAGCCATATCGGCAGACTTTCGTGGAAAAAAAAAGGCCATGTGGGGTCTAATGTTAGTTAAATTTGCGGTGTTGATCAATCCAACCGAATCGCATTATTCGTTTATCGTGTACCGCTTATCACTCATCGTTTGGTATTAATCGCAGTTTGTGTGGTATTAATATGCATGACATCACTTCATGGGACAAAACTAACATGGTCGAGCGTGGTGTTTGGCCATGTTAGCAAACTCTTGTGGAAACGTGCCATGTGGGTTTTAATGTGGAGTCTAATCGAATTCGCACTATACGCATATCGCTCATCGCTTGTTTGCCTATTCGCTTATCGCTTATCGCTCGACGCCTAACCGGACATGACGCAAATGTTTCGTGTCATCAGGCTACTCGCGCACACTGTTATAGCTACATTCGCAATTCAACTCGCCGATTTAACCTATTCGATTCTATCTTTAACTCGGTCCGACCCCCTATCGATTGGACCGAGGCAGCGCAATTCTATCTGTGTCATATCGACACACATGACACCGCCTCACGAGACGCAAGTAATATGGGAGAAACATGGTGGATACGCCGCTGGTACTTCCTATATATAAGTGTTTTAACCATACTAATAACCTTTCGTGAGAAAGTGCCAAGTGGGGCTCGATGTTAATTAACTTTTTAAACTGTTAAAAACTGATTTTTATAAAACTTTTATTAAAACCATTGGACAAGTGAAATTTCCTCACAATGTGGAGGTAACATCGAATCAGCTTAACTCCATGCCCAAGGGAAGTCTCATAAGCCCAGTTTTCTTTAAAAAGAACTTTTTGCAAAATCAAAACAAAATCTTTCTTAGAAAGACATTGGTTCGACATCGAGTTCAGCTTGAACCCGTGTCATAGGAGAGTTTCCGTAACCCCAGTTTTCATTTTCAAATTCCTTAAAATGTTTAAAACCTAAACTTTCTTGCAACGTTGGTTAACATCGACTCAGTTGACCCTACGTTATAAGAGAATTTTTCAAGATTTCCTTCCAAATTTCTTTTAATAACTAAAAACGAACGTTTCTTGCAACCTTGGGTAACAATCGACTCAGTTATAACCCTACGATATGAGAAACCTTTCAAGTTCTTCTTTAAGAATTTCAATCGCATCGAACTTGCAAATTCTTCGCGGCTCGAAGTACTTCTGAGGAACCAATTCGTGGAATACTACTCTTGTTGTTACGTCACCTTCTTGCTATCGCAATCAACCTCTCTTACTCGAAACGCTCTCGCTGGTAAACTCTCGGTCAATTAACTTGCTGTATCGCTACTTATCCGAGATCAACTCTCCAAAAAGTCTACCTGTTGGATTAATTTCGGGACAAAATTTCCTAAAGTAGGGGAGACTGTAACAACCCGCACTTCCGTGCATTGTTACCACTCGCTATACTCGTTACGCCTAGCACCAGAGATTCAGATCATGATGTAACTATATCGCATACATCGCTATATCACAGTATATTCGAATAATTACGCATATTCTATCGCTATTACAACGCTATTTTCACAAATACTAACACTCACGATGACATTGAGTGAGGACCTACTCTACCATCCTCGATAGCCGTGAGGTGTCGAAACGTAAACAATTAACGCTAACAAAGACTTTCGGGTGAGTACCATGCCTCTAGCCGTCGTGACGATGATGGCAATACGAGCAAGTAGTACCCCGTTAGTCATTGTGGCACAACACATCACATCAAAGAACGCACTCGAAGGCACGCGTAACTCGATTATCGCAGGATTGAAATATAGATACGTATATACGACCCTTTTGTGATTAATTATAATAAATAAATAAATAAATAATAAATATGAAGGAAAATGAGTACCAAAAACTATCGCAACACTTGATAATTGAGACGGAACGCCAAAACACAACACGATGGAGGTATCCGACCGGACAGCCATCCGATCGGACAGGCCAGCCGATCAGACAGGCCATCCGATCGGACAGGCCAGCCGATCGGACATGCCAGCCGTTCGGACAGCCATCCGATCGGATAAGGCTTCACTCCCTTTCCTTCCTCTTTTGCCTATAAATACCTCACTCACTCACCATTTCCCCTGATGAGAAGCTCCCACTCGACCAGCACACTCTTGGACTATTTTCTCTCGATTTCTCGTGATTCTTGTAAGTTTCCAACCTAAATCTTGTACTTCTATGATCTACATTCAATTCTACACCTTTCTACCTTTTAAATCTCCACTTTAACCGTGAAATCTCTGGATTTTGGGCATTCTAGGGTGATGTCATCATGAAGTTCTTATGAACTTCAAGAATGATGTCATTCCATGAAGAACGACTCGGATCTGGGTGATTTCCATGCGTTATTACATAAATCTCGTCTAAATCTATGTTTTCTAATCAAGAAGTTATGTGATTTCTATGGATTTAAGGTGCTTCAAAGATGATGTCATCAAGAGTTCATATGAACTTCAAAGTGTGACCTCATTCTTACCATAAACAGCTCGAATCTAAGTGATTTCACATGTTTTTATAACAAATCTCACCTAAATCAATATTATCTAGCCAAAATGTGTGTGATTTCGGGTTAAACATGGGAAAAACCATCAAGGACGGCCAGATCTGATGGGATTTCAGTGGTTTAACACGATGACACACCATCCCAGTCGAACCACCTGAAATCTTTCCAAACACATCTAGTGTGACTTAATCGGGACGTTGGAACGAATTGCTGTCCGATCGAACAGCAAACAAGTTCTAACCGACCGATCGGACAGCTCATCTAACCATCTAATACTGTCCGAACGGACAGGACTTCGAGTCAAGGCACCAACCGATCGAACAGGACGTCCGACCGATCGAACGACGAATCAACGACCATCCAGCCGACCGGTCAACATGTCAACCGATCGGACAACATGTTAACCGATCGGACAACATGTTAACCGAACGGACAACATGTTAACCGAACGGATAACATGTCAACCGATCGGACAACACGTCAACCGATCGGATAACATGTCAGCCGACCGGTCAACATGTCAACCGATCGGATCACCACTAGCTCTATTATACAACTTTCCACCGTTTAAAGCGTTATTCATCGCGTAACAATCTGTAACCAGGGTAACTCAGACGTACTCTCAATCGATCCAAATCAAGTTGTGTTTACTTGTCAAATACGCACTGTGAGTATACTTGAACCCTTTTTGCTTTTGCACTTTTGGGTGTAACAGGCGTTGCTATCAATCGAATCACATCAAATACTTAAACTATTTATCACTTGCGAATGACATACGTGCATATTTATACGTGATGCTAGTTACATATGTGCTAGGACTTATACTCGCGACGTCCCACCATGACTAGTATAGTACTATTGCGCCCGACGGGGTCTAGTTTGCCATCGCGTATTCGAGCATCGAGGACTTAGCTGGTAGTATCGGTTTTGTGAGTATATATGTCATGTATCTCGTTTATGTATGTAGGAAATTCGCAGCACTTTTAATCGATTACGCTATTATATATATCAAACCTGTATACTAGCCAATACTTTTGTATTGACATTATTTTAACGTATGTTGCAGGTTAGATCGCAGACTATCTCAATCAAGCTAGGGAGTCTAGAAACTCAACTAAAAATCTAGGTTGTCGGATTTGTATTGTTCGAGAGGACACAACATCTGTGATAACTTATGTGATTGTATTTGGTTATTAGTATGGGATAATGAACGCATTAAATATGGTCGCTAATAGTTGTTATGGATTCTCCTGAGCAATTCTGATTCGCCTAGTGTCGCACCCCGATGATTCCGCCATCGGTTGGGGTGTGACATAGAACAAGTGGTTTGATGAACTAATCCTTTGGTTTGATAAAATTGTTTCATGGATGTATTGACAAATTCTCCCCCATTATCAGATCGAAGAATTTGTATTTCCCTTTTGAATTGAGTGTAAATTATGGCATAAAATATGGTAAATTTCTCATAAACTTCGGATTTGGTTTTTAAAAAATATACCCATGTCATGCGAGTACAATCATCCACGAATATTAGGAAAAATCGAAAACCTTGCCCCCTATAATGGGAGCAGGACCCCACACATCGGAATGGATTAGTGAAAAAGGCAAGTCAACTTTTGTATTGCTAGGTTTGAAAGATTTTCGATGGCTTTTGGCAAGAAAACAAGTTTCACAATCTATTTTACCATTTGAAGAAAAGAGTTTCGGAAAAAGAAGACGTGAATAACCAGAGGAAGGATATCCTAACCGTCTGTGCCATAACCATGCTTCTCGATTTTCAGTTCCATGTGCCAACATCATAGTACCAAGTTGAGCCACCTCAACCACGTAGTATAATCCTTGGCGCTCAGTACCACGTCCAATAATCGCACCCGTCCTGATATCCTGTAAGATGCAAAAGGTAGGGTGCATTAGTACCGTACAATTTAATTCTTTGGTAACATGACTAATTGAGAGCAACTTATGTGACAAGGATGGAACATAAAGGCAATTTGACAATGTCATAGTTGGTAAAATTTCAATTGTTCCTCCTCCTTTTACTTGCATCGTTCCTCTGTTTGCGGTATGAATTCGGGTCCTTTGAGGTTTTGTCATTGAACTCATGTCTGAAAGTTCATATGCCATGGTGTCAGTGGCACCGGAATCAAATATCCACGATGCACTATCTTTTTCACGATTTGTTGCCATATTAACCTTTTAATACCAAAAGGGAAACAATTAACAAAATTTTGGGTTAAAATTGGAAATGATGAAGTTGAAGGGTCTGAGATGAAATTCTCTAACCCTAATAAAAAACTCCAGCTGCACAAAAAACTTCAACAAAAAGAAAAAAAAAACAACCAATATCAAGAGACAGATTCTAATTCTCCGATTCAATCTGAAGAAGAAATATCCGGTTCAATCGTCGGTTCCAATACAGATTCTAATTCTGAAGAAGAAATCTCCGGTGATTCTGCCGTCAAACCGACCGGTTCTATATCAATGGAACGAGACGAATCAAAAGAAGTAAAAAAACTGGATCTAAAACGTTTGTAACGCCGGCTCCGGCGAAGAGTAAGCGGCCACTGCTGTGTCCAGCGGTTCCGGCGAAGTGAAGAAAGGTATGTGATTGATGGTTGCTGTTGACAGTTTGTATTGTCAAGATTAGTAGAGATAAGGATTTTAGAGTGTAAAAGAATAAAAAAAAATGGAGAATATTGTTCAGCGGCTGGTGGTAGAGAAGATTTCTAAAACGGCTTTGTTTTGCGGTTTGTAATGGCTTTGTTTTGTGATTTCGAGATGATGAGCAGATTGATCTCAAGATCGTATACACTGCTCTGATACCATGTTGATTGGTACAGAGATAGAAGAAATGAATTGTTTGATAATATTGATTTTCTTGATGATTCATTACAAAGAAAAAACCTCAATTTATAGGCCTCAAAGAAACATAATAAAGGAAAAACATTAATTGTTGATTGGCTGTCTTGTGCTATGATTGAGGAGAGACAACCGGGTCAATCTTCTATTTTGGGAGATGATGAGCTGATCCCCTAAATGGTTCTGTCATAATATTTTATTTTTTAACAGCATCAAGAAATTTCGAATTCTCTAAGTTCATTAGAATTTCAAGTAGAGATTTCCTATCCAATTTCACATACCTTATGACCCCCTTGCAATGGAGATCACTAATCTTAGCTCGGATTTCGTATTGAATCAGATTTGAGCCTTCAATTTATGAGATTTATGCAAGTTAGGGTTTTGAAGAACCCTGGTCGCCCCCTGTGTTTTGATCGAACTCAGCACACACTTTGTTTTGAGTTTTAATTTATGTTTTATTATAATTAGTTTCACTTTAAACACTTTTGGTCCCCCAACTATCATTTAGTTCTTATTTTTAGCGTTTTAACCACTTATAAGTCATTACAAGACTTTTGTCTAACTAGGTTATTTTTAATCCTAGTTAGTTTACTTGTTTATTTACCGACGTTATATTTAAATAAATGATTTACATTTTTCGGGGTGTTACAAGGATAAGAGAAGGAATTCAAAAATTTGTATGGATAATATATGGGTTTGGAAGTGTTCATCATCTCCTAAGCATCAAGAATCACATTAGCAAGGACTCAAGCATGGAAGGCTAGTAAGTCGAAGGGAAGCAAGAAGACGAGCATGAACATGGACGCTAAAGGTAAGTGATTTCCGGAATCACTTCTTATTTTGTTTAAGTAAAGTTATGTATAAGTTATTTACATATGAATACTTGAAATCAAGTAAGGATTTGCAAATAATGGAAATGCTAGGATGAGAATGGTTGTAATGGTCGTACGATGCCAACCCGGTGAAACCTTATCAGACGGGCAAACGGGTCAAAACTTTTTGTCGAAAGATTTAGCCAAAGAATATGCGGATTGGGTTGGAAAAGGTATGGAATGAATTGAGGATTTGAATAATGATTATTTTACGTCTTAGAACCCTCGGAACACACGGTTAGTGAGTAGAATGAACAAACTCATGCATAGTGTGTGTTCGCTCCGAGACGCAAAGTAAGTACATTTAAATTTTAAGGATTTTGCATAACGGATAATGAAACGGGATGTTACGGGACGTATGGGTCAGTTCGGGTCGGAACGGAGCTTGGAAACAAGTCTTACAAGCTGAATGAAAGGAAAACAACGTCGGTAACACAGAGGGAGCGTCGTCAACGGCCCCTGTGGTGTCACCGACGCTTCCCCTATGATCCGACGACTTAAGTTGCTGTCTACGCCATTTTATGACGACGCGATAATGCACGGGGCGTCGTCGACGCAGCCCTAGGTCGTCGCCGACGCCGCCTGCAGGTCCGAATCACTGTTTTTGTTGGTTTTTCATACCGTGAGTCCTGTACCTCCTTAAACCTGTTCCGTGACCCCACTAGAACCCTGAAAGGTGATAAAAACTGATAAAAGCTCATAGGTGGATAGTTGTATGTATGCATAAGTATGATAATCGAATGTAATTAAGTCAATTGAGACTTGTATGTGGGTTGTAGATATGTAATCATAGTGGACGTATGTAACGTGAACTTATATGTGTGATATATGTAGGGGACTGGTTGGCATGTAATTGGTTTTAGGAAAGTGCATACACGTGTTGTAGTTGAATGAATGTATACCAATGATACGTGTTCATGAGAAGATGTGAATTTTCAATATGTTGAGATTATGTGTTACTAATCGTGTTGCGTTGAGAAACAAATGTAATGCAGATATGAGAACGTTGGCTCTCGAGGAATTGGCTTCGAATTTGGAGCAAGTGGGTTCGAGAGGATAATCGAATGAGATAGAATTATGTAGCTAGAATGCTATACGGTCTTTAAATATATGTATTTCATTTTGTATGATGTTATCAATTACTAATGGGTTGATTGTATATGGTGACTGCAGGATTTGCACAGATTCTCTATCACCATCAAGGACAAGCAGGTGTAGATCGAGTCAAAGAGCAAGGATTGTACGGGAATGGTGGTTACGTAATTAGTATTTATATATTACATTTGATATGTTAATTAAGAATGAATGTTGAAATTCTTTTCAAGAAAGCGTTTGACATTTTATAAATGAACCAGCAAGTATGTCAAACACTTGAAAAAGAAAGAAATTTTTAGGTCTGTATTTCCACTGCGTCTCTTTTGGTTAAAACGTGATAGGGTCTTACATTAGACTGCTCATTTTGGGCTTCTAATGAGGGTAACACTCATGAATAACACTAACAAAAATGATGTCCAAATAAGTATCTAAACAAGATGTATTTTATGTATTTTCATATTTAAAATCTTGAAAGCACTCCTATCATCAACTATATGAACTCACACCTTTGTTCACCCTTTTTAGGATAACTTGGTGATTCCATCCTCCAAATCGCTCACTCACTCCGTGTGGACTATCTTCGTAAACCGTGAGTATACTTGAACCTTTTTCCGCTTTATGTTGCATTTGGGTTGTAACAGGTATGATTATTAAACACACAAACACATGCAATTAACTTGGTGTCACTCGGTTCGTCTCGAGGCTTACGCCTCGTGAGACGAAGGGAAAACGCCTCGAAACTAATTTCCGTTTTTTAAACCTTGGTTATAGGCTTATGGTACTTCCACTGTTCCACTAGAATAATCTACCATATTACCATAACATGAGACATTCTGAAACTATATCTTCACCATATCACCTAAAAAGTAAGTGATTACCCGTACAAAAATCATTGAGATTAAAAACCGACTACACAATATATACACCTATAAATCTACGAACCAGGCTATTGTGCATCTTTGAATCTCATATCCCACTCGTGCTTGTCATAGTCTTGTTCAGACAATTCTTTATCAGTAGTATACACAATCCGATATTGGTCAATCACGGTCCTTTCAGACATGTCTTGAGCACTCAGAATCTGTATAGAGTATACAGAAATCGATTTATCTAATGGAGATTTCAACATGAAAATTGATCGGTGAGTAGCAAACAACTAAAAAAGAGGTTGATCACGTTGGGTAATGGGTCAAAACTAGGGGTGACAATTCCAGTCACGTTGTCATATCTATCCCGTTTAATACAGAATCTGCATGGGTAATGGACAGGGTGACATGTTATACCCGTTCAGTTAAACAGGTTGGGTAATGGACAGGGTGACATGTTATACCCGTTCAGTTAAACAGGTTGACACGCCAACCCATATACAACCTGTCTAACCCATTTTTATAAAACTCCAACCAGTTTAGCATGTTGACAGCTTGATTACAACCCGATTGACTCATTTCAATAAAAAAGTTAAACGACCCGTGCTCCGGTTACATGATTTTAAGTGTGTTGTTAATGTTAATGTCATTGACAGTGACACGAATAAATATATGGGTTGCGTTCAAGACTTCAAGTTCAACAATTGATGGTAAAGTTGTGAGGTATATATAAGACAGGGTAGCCTATTTTTATCTTTTATACTATCATTTTGATTAGAAAAAGTATTTTGATATATAATCTCTTTTAATATTAAAACTATATTATTTGCTAATGTCACCAACTAATTACAAACTTAAATAAATAATTATGGCCAGATCAATGGCATCAGTAATCAGTAAATAATGACGATAAATAAAGGCTTTACACATACCTTTTGTCTGAGAGCAACATCCGGCAATTGAAGTGCTTGTGCACGAAGCTCTCTAGCGCGGTTCCTTTTTTCTATTTCAGCATTTCTTTTTTGAATAAGAAACCATCGGGCTGAAGGAATAGCAAAAAAACCGACAGCATAAAACTGTGAAAAAACCCGAAAAAAAGAATCACATGTTCGGCTCGTTAACAAGAAAACATAACCCAAATTGACTTGTTCCCCGCATACCTGAAGAAGAGGGAGTATTTTATATACAAACGAAATGAAGGGGCCTGGTTCAACAATTTTTACAGTCCTTCATATACAGTCATATAAAAGAAGTTAAGAGATTTAAAGAGATATAATTATATGACTGTATATATAAAAAAAGATTATTACTTCAACATGGCACTAAGAGCAATCACCCCAAACAGATTGAGCCCGCCCAAACCACCAATCACGGCCCTCTCTTTATTGGAAGTTTTACTGCATGGTGAGCAACAACATGTGTCAAAAAAAGGTGAATGCAAACAAATTATTCGCAGGTTGTGTTTTATCTCAAATGCGTCAAATTAGCTACAAGGGGAACTTGTGTCATAATGAAGTGGATACTCAAACGTCATCCGAACTCCAAAGTCAAATTTTATGCTTACAATTTTACAAGATACAACGTCCTAAAACATTTTATTTGCATATTCAGATTACTGCAACAATTTTTCATTTTTAAGAAAAGAATTTTTTGCGGGTTAACTAACATGGCCCATTTCAGCAGGCTAAAAAAATGATCCATTTCAAAAATCTCTCCCCCCCCCCCCTCTTCTACAAAATATGGAAAAAAATTAGAAAGTTATTAATACCTGAGTTCCCATTTATTTTCCTTAAAGAACTTGTGAGACCCTCCAACACATTCCTTAAATATTTCCTCCAGTTCCTTTTTACTCCTCTTTTTGGAAGCAGCTGTACGTTGAAGTGATGGAAACCGATACAAGATGTTCCCCTGGATTCAGATCAGATTAGGAAAAAAAAAATCAGATATTTCACGTCAACCCAAAATATATCAACAAACGACATAATAAGAAAATGCACACACGATATTGCTGACGAGAAAATGCACACATGATATTGCTGACAAAAGATACAATATATATCTAAAAGTTATACATAGTATTCTTTTGTTACAGATTACAGATAGTAATAATTGATGATCATTCATCTAGTAACACACCTCTTTATCCACTTGTGGTTGACCATCAAAACGCAGAAGAACAGGTAGTATGTATGAGTCATCATCCTGCAGTAAAATAAAATTATAAGCATTTTCTAAACATATAGAAAAAAATAAGAAGTAATTCGGTAATTCATAAAGTTGTACCGTCTTCACTGCAGTATCTACATCAAGATATGGAGCAAGTTCCTCGGCTGTAACAACACCATCATTTGATCCAATGTATTGACCGATCTGCAATAGTAAGATATGAGTAAAAATATAATCAAATAAACCAGTATAAGATACAAAAAAGAATGACATTAAAATACAGAACTTCATAAAAGAGAAAAAGCATTGAAAGTAATGGACCGCTAGATTAGTGCTCAATTATTACCATCTTCCACCTCTGTTCTTCAATACCTTCATTTGGGTCACCGTCACCAAACACAAATGAAAATACCTACAAAAGATTGATAAATGTACTACTTGGCAGTCCACATCAGCAAATGATTAGCATAAATGATAAACAAAGTACTATATTGCACTTACAGGTTCAATGAAACTCATTACACGATGTTTGTTTTGAAATTGCCTCCGATGGTAATATGGATCCCAATACCTAAACAAGAAGTATATCATCATATCACATTTCTGTGAAATGCTCTTAGTGTAGTAGTTTACATGAACAGAAATTACAAAACGGGTAAAAAATACAAAAACTATGAAATGAACGTTACCAAAACAAATCAGATGGACTAAATAGTAAGTCGAAGAAACTTCCACCATTATCACTGTCACTGTAAGTAATATTTTAACAGTGTCAATCGAAAACCAATGATTATAAAAATATACAACATAATTATTACAAAAAATAATAGCATACTATTAAAAAAACATAAAAGAGAAGATCAATTACCTACTAGTGAGAATAGCAATGATTGTTGTGAACACAATAAGAATGGAAGCAATTAGTGCTGTTCCAAAAGAAACCCTGACCAAGTATTGAGCACCGGACTGTAAAATCACATTGGATTTGTAATAGCAAGTTTTAGTAGGGGTGTTCAAGATCGTATATCCGAAAATTTCGAATAGTGAATATTAATATCCAAACCCGTATCCGAAATTTCGTATACAGATTCGGATATTTAAACGGATATCCGAATTTATAAACAAAAAACATCCGTTTCGTGCATAGGTTAAAACTCAACCTGTTCGATTATCCAAATTTCCAACATTGAAAACAAAAAAAAAACATTCATAATCCACATTCGAATCCGATTATTTACTATTTTTTTCTATATTTAAACTAAACATAGTACTTGTATAATATATATATATACACACTATTTCTTTTTAGTTTTCGGATATCGGATAATCCGATTATCCGAAATTTTTAGAAATTCATATCCGGATCCGAAAATTTGGATTATCAGGTTTTCGGAAATTTCGGATTTTCGGATATTTTGGTTTCGGATATGGATGTTCTACCCTTTCAATGGGGTGCGAAGTTCCAAATCGGACCTTTCACCATCAGCCTAGGCATGATAGGGGAGCACGTTGGAGATTGGGAGCATATCACTTTACGGATTGATATTGTTAGTGGCCCTTTTAAAGGAGGTATACTTATCTCAGAATTCAAAGGGACAATGATTAGCCCCTGAAGAATTCGAGCTCGTTGGGAGTAGACGTCGGTGGTGTATGCAGCGTTACACTGCCATTCCTATTACGCTACTCCAACGTCTAATGTCCACTTGGCCGGCGAGCTTGATGCAAGCGACATGCAGCTTTTTGGTGATGCATATCGGCAGATGGAACATTCTAGTAGACCAAAGCTTCTCACCGGGAAAAGCATCTTCGAGTTTGGTGTTAAGGAGGATGCTACAAGTAGTAGCAACGTGATGGATCTTGCATCAGTTTGGGGTGTTCAAAACCGGATATCCAAAAATTCGGATACTTGATTTCACTATCCGAACAAATTCGGATATACGATCGGGTAGTGATTCGGATATCCGAATATCCAATTTTTTATTTAATTTTTTAGTATTCGGAACCAGATAACATAAGCTTTGCCAGTCACTGTGAAGGGGGTGGTCGTTTAAAGCTTTACAATCGCTTCCCGATGATTTGAAGGGACAACAAGGGCCATTAGGCCCGAAGATGATGGGGAGCTGGTCCAGAGTTTGATATGGAGTTCATGATAAAAAAAAGTTATTTGTCACTATTAATTAAAATAATAAGTGTTTGCATAGAACCAACAAATCTATAGACTTTACAAAGTCCTACATTGTTGATTCTTATTTTGACTCCTACAATAAACACTTATGTGAATAATTTGTGCAAATTTGAATATAGAACCTAGTACTGCCATGCGTAAATTATCATTAGTGATAAGTGATCTTAGTTGTTGCAATTTCGGTACTCATTATCGATCCACATGAACTTAATTTGCAACGATAGCTCCAGAGAACCGAAATCCATATGGTGAATGATGAATGTAATTTGCAACAATAAATATCCGAAAATCCATATCCGAAATTTTGGATATCTGACAATGCGGATATCCAAAAACCAGATAATCCGAAATTTCGGATTCGGATATGAATTTCTAAAAATTTCGGATAATCAGATTATCCGATATCTAAAAGAATATATATATACACACACACACACACACATATGTTAGTTTATATATAGAAAAAAATTATTAAACAATCGGATTCAAATGTGGATTATGAACTTTTTTTTTCTCAATGTTGGAAATTTGGATAATCGAATACATGTTGAGTTTTAACCTATGCACGAAACAAACACTTTTTTTATAAATTCGGGTATCCGTTTAAATATATTCGAATCCGTATCTATATCCGAAATTTCAGATATCCGAAATTTAGGATACGGGTTCGGATATCCGGAAACCAGATAACCCGTTCTTGAACACCCCTAAGTCTTAGGCATCATATTGGATAACTGATCCCTAACTATCATCACAAACATAGATTCATATATATAGAGTACTTAGGGGATGTTTGGATTTGCATTACGTAACTGCTTCTTTGTACATGGATGATGTGATGTTTGTGGGTGAATGGGATATTGATAATCTTAAGAATCTTAAACGGATTCTTAGGATTTTCTACCTTATGTCGGGGCTCAAAATAAACTTTCACAAAAGTAGCTTAGTGGGGTTGGGTGCCACTGGCGATGAAAGTCTTCACTTGGCAAATATTATGGGTTGTAAGAGAGAGTTTTTCCCTATTAAACACTTGGGGTTCCCTCAAGGTGCAAACATGAAGTACGCCAAAAAATGGGAGCCGGTTGTGATTAAGTTCAAAAACAAGCTTAATAACTGGAAAGCCAAGTCCTTATCCTTCGGTGGTCGCTTTACACTTGGTCAAATTTGTGCTAACCAGCCTACCATTATAGTTCCTCTCCATGTTCAAGGCCCCTACCAAAGTTATCAAGTCTTTGGATAGTATAAGGAGGAAATTTTTATGGGGTGGCAGCCTGTCTAACAACAACATCAGCTGGGTTCGCTGGGAGAAGGTGCTTAAACCTAAAATAAGGGAGGTTTGGGAGTTAACTGTCTTAGGACTCTTAACCTTGCATTACTTGCTAAATGGAAATGGAGGGCTTTAACCGAGTCTGAAAAACAGTGGGGTGCGGTTGTTAAACACGTTCATAATGTATCCTTCAGTTCAATGGAAGACATTTTCAAGTACTCACGTTTGGATCTTTGGTGTCATATCAACTCCTCGGTCTTGAGTAACATTGATTCTAATCTGAACTCAGTCATGCAAGTTTCGGTGGGGGACTGCTCAAACATCAGTTTCTGGTCCCATCCTTGGCAGGCCTGATTCCCCTTCAGCGTCTCTTCCCCGTACTATATGATATTGAGCGGGTCAAAAGATGTTCAATTATGCAGCGGCTATCTATAAGTAACGGGTCAATTTCAGCTTTTAATTGGCAGTGGATATCGGCTAGAGCTGCCTGGCGTCTCTCACATGAAGTTTCAGAATTGCAAGATCTTTTAAGTGCTTACCCGTTTGGTAGTGGGTCGGATAGTTGGGTCTGGCTTAAAGATCCGAGTCGTTATTACACAACTTCTTCCTGCAGAAAATGGTTGTTGAGAAATGAAGTTCCAGATCAAGAAGTAATGGTTAACTGGTCTCCATGGTCTCCACTTAAAGTCAAATGCTTCATTTGGAGACTTTCACGGCACAGGATTCCAGTTTCCTTAAAGCTGGCGTCTAGAGGGATGCACATCCCGTCCTTGTTATGCTTGATATGCAGCCTAGATTTAGAAGGTCTCGATCACTTTTTCATAGATTGTGTTTATGCGAAAAATCTTTGGCGGTTAACAAGTACCTGGTCCGGACTCAACTTGAGAACAACTAAGTCTGTCTCCGACCTTTTAAAAAGTGAAAGGAACAGTGGTCTCCCTAGAATGGAAAGGAAGGTGTTTGGGGTCATCATTTATGCGGCATTATGGTGCATATGGAGGAACCGTAAAGACAAAGTTTTCAAGTCCAAGATGTGTAGGGTAGAAAGGCTTTTTGAAGACATCCAGCTCTTACCTTTTGAATGGTTAAAACAAAGGACAAAATCGCTAAAAATTGATTGGCACAGATGGTGCACTAATCCGTTTTTTGAGTTGTAGACAATGTATGTGGGTTGGGGCTAGCATGTTTCTTTTCTTCTGTTTTGTTCGGATCTTTTGGGTGGCTGTGTTTGGCCTGGGTTTGTATGGGGTTTTCCTGCTAGTCCCCCACCAGCTCTTTGATATAAAATCATTGTCGCCATTCAAAAAAAACTGCTTCTTTGACTATTGCGACTTGAAGTCACAGTAATCACTTTTTGTTGTTTGGATTAAAAGATTCTGCTTGAGACTATCTATCAAATAATCAGTTTTGGAAAATAACTTCCATACAAGGTGCAAAATACCGATTATCAAAAAGGTGAAGAAAAATTACTTGCTCCGAGAAGACTCTTATTCAAATTATTAGTGTTAGACGATTTGGTCAAAGAAATGCAACCGAAAAATCAGTAAATTAAGCAGTCAACAAATATTAGTTTTATTGAGAGAACATGAAGGGAAAACTAGTACTTCTTGCAACTTAATCCTACCAGCTATTTATAGAAATACAAAAACAACTCCTGATCATAAAAAAAGGGAAAATCATGAAAATGGACATTGACCAGTCAAATTTACGAAAATGAACATGTTTCGCCTCTATGGTAGCCTCATTCCCTGACTATGCTTGTTTATGTTTCGTGGATAAAGTTATTCTACAAAGACTCCTAAAATTAAGAAGCGCACAAAGACACAATGGATCGCAAAATATGACACAATGTCGAACAAAATATAACACAACGTTGAGGAAAAAAGACACAATGTCGAACAAAATATAACACAACGTTGAGGAAAAAAGACACAGTGACTCGCAAAAAAAGATACAATGACGCAAATATAGAAAAAACAGAATGATAAATAAAAAGACACGGTGATGTAAACAAAACTTCTAAAAATCTACCACCTAAACATCTAAAAACAAAAACCTAATATCTCACATCGTAATAAGACGGTTCCAATGCCCCTTGAATGAGGTCAATCGGAGTCCATTTGATACCTTCTTACGACTTCTTATTTTTATGAGACTTTGCATTTGATCTTAACCCTATGTTCCGTATTATAAACGACCAAACAAGACAATCCGTTTGTTTATGCGTTCGTTCGGTTAAAATTAAACAAACAAACACAAACAAGCCCCTTTGTGTTCTTTCGATTCATTTACTGTATACAGTGGCTTCAACGCTAAAAATATACCTCCAAAAAGCCATTAGTATCAGCAGCAATAGCCTGTAACGCCTTTTGAGCTTCAGTCAACTTGATCCCAGCCGTGCTTGCCACGTCACCTACCGTGACTCTCCTTCCACACTTATCCACAGCCTCCATCGTCCGCTTCCTCATCTCCGCCGGTAACTTATCGCTCTCGATGATCCTCCCTGGCGGCCGGACCACCGCCGGTGCAACCGCAGACGAAGCATAGTCAGAACTGGCCCTAATTTCAGACACAAAACTTCTACTGTTGTTGTTAGTGATACCATGCTGAATTGTTAACGTGAAAAAGTGCGTAGGGAAAATGTTATTGAATTGGCGGGAGAATATGGATGAAGGTTTAGGGGAGGTAGTAGGTGTGATGGTGAAGCATGTAGAAATGGAGGCCATTAAGGTGACGATGATGATGATGAGTGTAATTAGGGTTTTGCATTTGTGAGAATTGGGGGATTCTGATATGTGCTGTTGGTTTTCGTTTGAATCAATGTTTACGGCTGGACGCGGAGTGTTCCATGTTTATTTTGTGAGATACTTGCCAAAATAGGTGTTTATCTCGTGGGATAATTACCAATGCAGGTGCATAGGGCTTCAAACGAACCAAACGTTCGGTGAACAGTTCGTGAACTGTTTAGCGGGAAGTTCGTTTGTATTCGTTTGTTTATTAAACAAACGAACACAAACAAGAAATTCCGTTCGTTTAGTTAAATGAACAAACATGAACAGAGGGCGCGTTCGTTCATTTATGTTTGTGAACGTTCGGTAACGTGTTCGTTTGTGTTCGATAGTTCATTACTGTGTTTAGCTTTTATATTTTATTTAAATACTTCAAAATTCTGACAAATAAAATATTTAATAAGTGTCGATGTATTATATATTTTGTTCATGAACGTTTCTTTGTATTCGTTTGTTACCATTTGTGTTCATGAACATTAGTTTGTGCTCAATTGTGTTCATCATTGTTCGTTTTCATTCGTTGCCTAAAATTAACAAACAAACACAAACGAACACGAACAGGTTCATTTCCTTAACAAACAAACACGAACATAAAATCTTGTTCGGTAAGCGTTCGTAAACACATATATTTCTTAACAAACGAACACGAACAAGGACTTGTTCGTGTTTGTTCGGTTCGTTTGCAGTCCTACATGTGTTTGATTAAAGAAGTTAACCGAAATACGGGGGGTGGGGTTGGGGGGGGGGTGGGTTTGGTCTGTTATTTTAGCCAATCATAACTTGCCATGTACCCCTTAATTATCTATTAGCCAACCAGAATTGGCATCGAAACTAACTTGTAAGAGATGGGGCCCACTGTGGAGTGTGCATTCACGTCAAAATAAAAAAATAAAAACTAATTGGGTTAGATCTTAGCTAGAAAAGCTCGTTGGTAGAAAATGGGTTAAAAGTTAGGATTGTTACAAAATATTTCGTTAGTTAGGCCTATTGTCGGTTGATAAGTAATAGTTGAGATTATTTAAATCAAAATTTCCTAATCACTTATCCAATCTTGTTTATTTCAGTAACAAATACGTAGTTTGAAATTTGAAGTTCTTGAAGTCCTGCTATCCACAATATCACAATAATATATTGGCAATGATAGCTATCGAGAACGATATATTAGAGAACACGGATAACGAAGAGTTGATCAACAACTTTGCTTTAAAAATGCGAGGAGAAGAGGATAATGTTTCATTTATTTAACCATGAAAATACGTCATTTTGCTACGGTAAATATTAGGGGTGTAAACGAGCCGAGTCGAGCCCGAGCTCGACCAGGCTCGAGCTCGGCTCGTTAGGTTTTTATGAAGCTCGAGCTCGGCTCGGTTCGAGCCTACTTTTTTGAGCTCGAGCTCGGCTCGCGAGTAAAACCCAAAGCTCGAGCTCGGCTTGAACTATTTTGAGAACAACCTTAAACGAGCTAAAAACTCGGCTCGAGCTCACTTCAACATCGCTTAAACGAGCAAAAGCTCGGCTCTAGCTTGGCTCATCAATGTTATCATCATTATTAATATATTATATATTAAAAAAATTAAAATTCTGTATGGGCTCGTTTAGGCTCGCTAGCCTAAACAAGCTTTGTATTTCAGGCTCGAGCTCGGGCTCGATAACAAAACGAGCTCTATTTCAGGCTCGAGCTCCGGCTCGGGCTCGTTAAGGCTCGGCTCATTCGAACTTTTAACCGAGCCGATCACGAGTAGCTCTCGAGCCTTTGGGCTTGTTTACACCCCTAACGGTAATTTTGTTTTGTTTATTGTTGTGACCATTATCGTCGTACTCATAGATTTTGTGTATATTTTTTTTTTTTTTGAACGGTTAACGGTGCACTCCCCTTAAGAAATCCCGAGTTCGAGCCCCGGGCCCCCCCGAAGGTCCAGCCCTCACCAGACATATGCCGGTTAGTACTCGAACCCCCCATAACACACCCGGACAGGAAACCCCAAGTCAAAGCCCCAGTAGGAGCCGGGGCAGGTTGATTGTCCCCAATGAGGATCGAACCTGTGACCTGTGGAAAACCTTCCCACCTCCTCCCAAACCAATTGGTCTGGGGATATACATGTGTGTATACATGTATGTTTCTGTTTTAAGAACCAATTTTTACTTCTCGTACAGCCGTCAAAATCTATGAACCGACCCTAATATCAGTGCATATCAACTTTTTATGTTCATTTCATCCTCAAAATGATCACTTGACAAGAAATTATTTCATGTATTCACTTCAAGTTTGCACATTATCATTTATTCATTTATCGTTAATAAACTCTTTAACCCAATAAAATACTTTTTCATGACAATTCAACAATGACTCAACTCGTGTCTACAACAAGGAGTTGTAGAATGACGAGCTTGAATGCGTGTGCAAATATGTCCATGTTTTTATAGCCTAGTACTTATATCAGTTAGTGATGCTTATAGCCTTATATTTTAACTGTGTATTTTTTGGTTGAGTCATTACTAAAAATATTATGTCAATACGTGAAAATAAAGCAAATAACCTAAAATTTTACATCTTTAGACCAGTCATTAAACTTGAGATTAAGTCCTAGCTTGATATATGGTCCCCAGAGGGTTGTACTCTATGCCTATTATCATCTTGCTAGGAGCTTTTTTTCAAGGGGAATTGACTGTATCACCCTCAACTATGCAAAATTGGCCAATATCACTCTCAACTTTCAAGTTGGCTCCCACCTCCCTCAACTCGACAACTTGGTGTCACTGTCACCCCTTCGTTAAAAAAACACTAATTGAGTTAGTTTTTTAAGCCTATGTGGCATGAAGATGATGAGTTGGAAGCATACATGGACAGAAACTTGTTATATCATCTCTTTAACATCAATTTAACCATTTAACCCTTTAACCCTAATTCCCAAACAAACTCATTTTCTCCCCATCAATTGCAAACGAAGATCAATTGCAGACGAAGATCATCGCCGTTCTTGCCCTAATACCTCCTCCCCCATAGCCGTTCTTACCCTAATTGCCCCTTGAAACATTCAGTCAACATGTCGTCGTCTTCTACCTCTGGTCTAATTCGAAAACCTAAAGTCTTCAAGGTCGATTTGGATGGAAATGTGTACTGTCATCACGACATTGTTGCTGTTCTTCGAGTAGCTGGACTTAAAAGTGAAAGACATGGTGAAGAATTTTACGGCTGTTCTCACTGGCCTGTAAGTTGAATTTGCATATCAATTTGGTGTTTTGTAGATAGTCCATTGCAATTTCCTTATAGTTGTTGTGTTTTGTAGAGAGGGGATTGCAAATTCTTCCTCTGGAAAGAAGATGTTGATAAGATGTTCGTTGAACGTTCATATGGCACCTCAACTCAAGTGACGTTTAAAGACCTGAAGATAAAGAACCTTGAATTACACAATATGTTATTAATAGAAGAGAACAAGAACTTGAAAGCAATGAGATTTGACACAAAGACGAAGTCGAAGAAACCATATGTGCTAACCTTTGTAATTGTAATTGCCATATTGTTGTATTTGTGGAATTAGTATTTATTGATAATGAACTGTTATGGTATTTAGTGTTTGTAACCATTTGTGCCTACTTGTTATGAAATGAACTGTTTTGTTACTTTGACTCAACTGGACATCTAAGTTAATGTACATGTTGACCATACTTGCAAGTGACTCAAACTGCATATGAAGCCAAAATGGCCAATGTTTGAACCAAAATTGACAAATTGTGTAAAGCAAAAGTGGCCAAAGTTTGACCAATTTGCAGTCAAACTGTAAGTAGGTGCAGAATTGGCCAAAGTTTGACCAAACTACAGTCAAACTGTAACTAGGTGCAGAATTGGCCAAAATATGAACCAAAGTGCAACTGCACTTGCAAGTGACTCAAACTGCATAACTAGGTGCAAAATTGGCCAAAGTTTGACCAATTTGCAGTCAAACTGTAACTAGGTGCAGAATTGGCCAAATTTTGAACCAAAGTGCAATTGCACTTGCAGAAATAGCAGACCAAAGTGCAGAATCACTAAACCAAACTGCTGTCAAACTGTAAGTTGAATCAAAATTGGCCAAAGTGCAGAATCACTAAACCAAACAGCAGAATCACCAAACCAAACTGCAGAATCACTAAACCAAACTGCAGACTGACCAAAACATACCAAACAGAAAGCATGGCCATCAATGTTTGAGTCAACCTATTAAAGTGTACACAATGACCATAATGGAATATGTACACCAATGTGTGACTCAATCAACAACAGAAGTCAAACAACACAGAAAAAGTCAAACAACACTGAAAAGTCATACATTGACTACTTAACTGGTCCCACATTACTAGGTGTTTTTAGACAAAATATTAGAGTCATACATAACATTGCCTACTTAAATAAGTCATACATAACATTGCCACAAACACAAAAGATCACATATAACTTCAGCCTTGATTGGTCTTTCTCTTTCCCTTTTGACTTGACTTGTTGGTTTCCTTTTGAGTAGATTTCTGAGTTGCCTCTTGAGTGGACTGCTGGGTTGCCTCTTGAGTAGACTGATGGGTTGCCTTTTTAGTTGACTTCTTCTGTCTCTTTGGAGCAGAACCACCTGGACACACAAACTTTAAGCCATGTAATTAACTAAAGAATAAACTTAAACTTAATAACATTTACCTTCAGTTGTTTTCCCCTTCTCAGTGCACTTTCTTTTGTTATGACCTCTAGCCCCACAGATACTACATTTCATTATAACCCCATGTTTTGTGAGTTTCCCATGCCTTTTTGGATCTTCATGAGGATCCCTCTTCATATTCTTCTTGGGCCTACCAGGAGCAGATTTGATTGGTGGTGGATCCATTGGCTGATTGATCTTGGTCCAATACCTTTCACTAGGCAATGGAGGTATTGAGAACTCATAAGCCTTCATGTATGTATCTTTTTGATAACACACATCAACATAGTCTTCAGCATTCTTATGTAAAAAACCAACAACATCACATACATGTTTACAAGGATATCCCCTTAAATCCCATTTTCTACATGTGCAGCTTCTCTTTTCTAGATCCACATAGACATCATCAAAATCCCTTACTTGAAAAACTGTATATGATGAGGGATACACCTCACATCTATAAGAAGCAGCTTTTGAAAATTCAAGTTTTTCCTGGATTTTAGGGCATATGTTCAGACATAATTGGGCTATGTTGAACAAAGACTTCAATGAACGGTTCACTCCAATTTTTAGCCTTCATTGCAAGTTCCAACACATTTTTATCATCACGAAACAGTTTAAAATCACCATTATCCGCATCCATCCCATACATATAAAAATCCCTACTTTCATACTCGTTGGTTTCCGGTGCATAATCAACTAGCTCAAAGTATGCGATATGGTCAAAATCCATTTTGATTAACTTAGAATTACCATCAATATACTGAGGTTGATCAAAAGAGAAATCTAGACAACCACCGTACCAAAGCATAACATCTATACACTCCATAAGTTAAATCAGTGTGTAAAATCACATTGCAATCAACCCTATCATAAACCTTACCTCTTGGGAGTCTGAATTTTGCCTGCAATCGTCGATGAACAAGGAACTAGGGTTTGATCGCCAACATCGCAGTGAACTGGTGAACTGGGTTTTGATGAAATGCAACTGATTAGAGAGGGAAATGGGGTATTTATTGAGGCTCTGTCCACGTATGCTTCCAAGTCATCATCTGCATGCCACATAGACTTAAAAAAACTAACTCAGTTGGTGTTTTTTT
>JARYGA010060874.1:43631-71962 GCA_030545235.1 Helianthus tuberosus
GTAATTTTGACAACCTTTTAAGGGTTAGTCTTTAGTTTATAAATAAAAACTTAACCTTTTGACGCTTATCTTGTGTTGTTATATTCTTTAATATCTTACTTTCCAACTGTTGTAATGTTCATTTTGTTTATACTTATCAAGCCTTGAAAATTTAAAAAAGATATCCAAAAAGTTTAGGATATGATCAAGGATCACATATCCCATAACCGATAAGTTCTAAAAAGTGATATAGTTTAAGAATCACAAGTTCAGTTGTCAAGTATAAGGGTTATTCAAATAAATAATGAATAGAATTAAAAATAGTTAAGGATCATACCTGAGGATCCAAGTTAGGATCCTAACCTTAATAAGGATAACTATAAGATAAACCTTAGAATAAAGTAAGGATCAAGGATCCCTAGTTGCCTATCTTCAAGAACCTGAAATAGAGCATCACTTGGGACTAAGCCAATATAAGATAAGAATTAGCAACTGGGGACAAACCCAAGGATAACTGGGGACAAGCCCAAGGATAACTGGGGAGAAGCCCAAGGATAACTGGGGACAAGCCCAAGGATCGTATGTAAACTGGAGTATGGCCCTAACTGGCGACTATCCAAACTTAGTAGCATGAAAATGCCAAAACCTTAGCTAACGTGAAAACGTTAGAAACCTTAGCTAACGTGAAAACGTTAGAAACCTTAGGAACGGATGTATGGTACGTCTACCATTATACGTAGGATCCTAAGCATAGCCAGTACAATGGAATTATCAGCCCCTAAAACGAGTACTGGTCCCAATGCCTTGAACTATACCAGGATCATCGTGCGCTACAGGCGGAATCTGGGGACAAGCCCGAATAACTGGGGTTAAACCCAAAGGACGGATTGCTTCTGTGGATAACCAACGTTATGCTAAGGATACCTGAACTTTCAAAACTTGAACTCACGTGAGAGATGGATAAAGGATACTTGATCCTTATCCTTATATGAGAAAATAATGAAATGAAATAGCTCAAGTTTAGGATATTACCTAAGTAAGGATCACCGATACTTTGAGGATCCTTTAAGGATATCCCTATCGTGAGGATCATTTACGCCAAGAGGATCCTGCTCACATGAAATATTTCTTTAAGTGGACAGCATTCCAAGCTCTTGATAGCAAATCACCTTCCATGGTTAGCAATCTATATGCCCCCTTTCCTGCTTCAGCTTCAATCAAATAAGGACCTTCCCATTTTGGAGCTAATTTTCCATCAGCAGGATTGGTGGTATTCTGAAATGCTTTCCTTAATACCATATCTCCAACTTGAAACCTCCTGATCCTGACATTTTTGTTGTAAGCACCAGCCATTCTCTGTTGATAACTGGCCATCCTTATCCTAGCCATATCCATGATTTCTTCAATAGTATCCAGGTCTTGAGCCAAGTTCTCGTCATTCTCCTCAGGATCACGGGTACTTGTTCTTGCGGTTGGAACCACCATTTCTGTTAGGATCACTGATTCTGCCCCAAACACCAAAGAGAATGGTGTTTGACCAGTAGCATTCTTGGGGGTTGTCCTATCAGCCCAGAGCACATAGGGTAGTTCTTCTGCCCATTTCCCTTTCTTGGATCCAAGCTTCTTCTTCAAATTGTTGATGATGATCTTGTTGGATGATTTTGCCTGACCATTAGCTTGTGGGTGGACTGGTGTTGATGTTATCATCTTAATCCCCCAGCTGTCACAAAAGTTAGTGGTTCTGCCCCCAATAAATTGGGAACCATTATCACATATAATCTCAGAAGGAATTCCAAATCTAGTGATAATATTTCTTTTAATGAAGGATATAACTTCCTTTTCTCTGACTTGGGCAAAAGCTTCAGCTTCTATCCACTTGGAGAAGTAATCAGTCATAGCTAGCATGAATACTTTTCCACCAGGTGCCTTAGGGAGCTTTCCAACTATATCCATACCCCATCTCATAAATGGCCAAGAGGAGGATATAGGATGCAATAATTCAGCTGGTTGATGAAGGATATTGTTGTGTCTCTGACAAGGATCACATCTCTTAGCATATTCCACAGCATCTCTCTTCATGGTTGGCCAGTAGTATCATGTCCTCAGGATCCTTGAGAATAATGCCCTGCCCCCAGTGTGGTTTCCACAATCTCCTTCATGGAAGTCTTTTAAAACTTCTTGGATTTCAGGATCCTCAATGCATCTCAAGTATGGTCCTGCAAGAGATCGTCTATACAACATATTATTTAAAATTGTGAATTGAGATACCTTAATTTTGAAAGCCCTAGGGTTTTCTCCTGTAGGGATCTCTCCATGTTGTAAGTATCTCATAATTGGTGAGATCCATGATCCTGATCCTGAATGAGATTGAGTATCCTCACTAGGGATAATTGCAGAATCCTTCCCTATATCCATAGCTACATGATCCTCGATAGCCGGGGTCAGGATATGGATAATAGGAATCTTGATATCCTTCGGGATCTTCAAGGATGATCCTAAATTGGCCAATGCATCAGCTTCTGTATTTTCTTCCCTTGGTACCTGTGACAAACTAAAGGAAACAAAAGAGAGTGCCAAATTTTTGACTATCTCCAAATATTTGGTTAGCTTTTCACCATTAACATCATAGGATCCATTAAAGTGGTTTGTAATTAACAAAGAATCTACGTGTACCTCAAGATACCTGATCCCCATATGCTTAGCAATTTGCAAACCAGCAATTAAGGCTTCATATTCAGCCTCATTATTAGTGGTTTGGAACTCACAAGCTATAGAGTGGGGTATTATGTCCCCGTGTGGCGATTTTAGTAGTATTCCAAGCCCTGTGCCTTTGACATTTGAGGATCCATCAGTATAGAGTATCCAAGGATCCTTGGTTTCTTCTAGCTGCTGGACTTCCAGCTCAGCCTCTTCTTGTAAATCACTACTGAAATCAGCCACAAAGTCAGCTAATGCTTGGGATTTGATGGCTGTCCTAGGCTCATATCTTATATCATATGCACTCAGCTTCACTGCCCACTTAGCCATCCTTCCTGACATCTCTGGTTTCCTGAGGACATTCTTGATTGGAAAATTAGTTTTAACAATGATAACATGAGTTTCAAAATAATGTCTTAACTTAGTGGATGCCATAATTAATGCAAGAATAAGCTTTTCAAGGTGTGAATACCTGGATTCGGCATCAAGTAAACTTTTACTTACATAATAGACAGGATGTTGTGTACCTTGATGATCCTTAACAAGGACCGCACTTACTGTTTTTGAGGATACTACAAGATACAAGGATAGCACATCGCCTTTTTCTGGTTTCATCAAAGCTGGGGCTAAGGATAGGTAATCTTTGAGGGCTCTTAAAGCATTTTCATGCTTCTCAGTCCACTCAAATTTCTTGTTCTTCCTTAGAATATCATAGAATTCTTTGCACTTCTCTGAGGATTTGGATATGAATCTGTTCAAAGCTGCTATCCTGCCTGTTAGCCTTTGAACATCCTTAGCATTGGCCGGAGATTTGATGTTCACTATAGCTTTGATTTGTTCCGGGCTAGCTTCAATGCCTCTCTTTGTCACCATATATCCTAAGAATTTACCTGCTTTAACACCAAAGTGACATTTTGAAGGATTAAGCTTCATATTATATTTATCAAGGATATTAAATGCTTCCTCCAAGTCTCTTAGGTGATCCTCAGCTTTTAAGGATTTTACCACCATATCATCTATATAAACCTCCATAGTTTGTCCAATCTGATCCTTGAACATCATATTCACCAGCCTTTGGTATGTTGCACCTGCATTTCTTAATCCGAACGGCATAGCAATATAGCAATATATACCAGTTGGAGTCATGAAGGGTGTATCCTCTTGGTCGGATGGTTCCATTTGGATTTGTTAAAATCCAGATGAAGCATCCATAAAAGTTAACAGTTCATGACCCGCGGTTGCATCCACCATGGAATCAATGTGGGGTAAAGGGAAAGGATCCTTGGGACATGCCTTATTTAAATCTGTAAAATCGACACATACCCTCCACTTTCCGTTTTTCTTTTGAACAACAACCACATTGGCCAACCATCTTGGATACTTGACCTCTCTAATCATACCTGCCCGGAGCAATTTTTCTACCTCTTCCTGGATAATGGCATTCCTTTCCGGTGCAAACTTCCTTCTCCTTTGATGGATTGGTCTGAAGGATCTGTCGATGCCGAGTTTGTGAGTGATAACATCTTTGGATATACCAGTCATATCTTCGTGTTTCCATGCAAAGGTAGTCTTTCTCCTTTTGAGGAAGGATACGAGGTCTTCTTTCATTTCGCCAAGGATCCCTGATCCGATATAGATTTTGGATTCAGGATCATCAGGATCCATGAGGATTTCTACCACATCCTGTTCACTCGCCTCCAAGACATCCCTTGGAGGATACTTTGATTGCTATTGCTCCCTGGATTTCGAAGCTGGTTTCATCGATGAAGTATAGCAATTCTTAGCCTCCTGCTGATCACTATCAATCTTCACTATTCCCCAAGGACTAGGGAGTTTCACACATTGATGGTAAGTGGATGGGACTGCTTTCATATCGTGTATCCAGGGCCTGCCAAGGATAACATTACAACAAGATAAACAGTCAATAACACAAAATTTTTTATAAGAGTGTAGGCCTTCAATGTATATTGGGAGTTTAATGTCCCCCAGGGTATTCTTAGTTTCACCACTAAATCCCACGAGTACAGAGGATCTTGGTATGATCTCTGATTCAGGAATACCCATCTTCTTTAGGACATCAAGCTGGATAATGTTCACTGAACTTCCTCCGTCTATAAGGATCCTGCGGATAAAATGGTTAGATATGAAAAGAGTAATAACTAAACCATCGTGATGAGGATCCTGGATATCAACACGATCCTCTTCATCAAAGGTTATGACTTTCCCCTCCGAGACACTTGATGTTCGAACAGGTCTTTCTCCGTTATCCATTTTAGTTTCCTTTGCATGCCTTTTAGCTGCTGAGAAGGATGTGCCGCAAATGTCTGATCCTCCAGAAAGGAAGTTTATCACTTGTGCATCCGCTGGAGGGGCTGGAGCCTTCTCAGGGATCCTTTCAGGATCCTGAGTCTTTGACTTCTTTCTTCCCAACAATTCCTTTAGATGCCCCTTGCTCAACAAGTATCCAATTTCCTTTCTTAGTGCAATGCATTCTTCTGTGAGGTGCCCAAAATCTTCATGGTATGCACACCACTTTGATTTATCCTTAGTTGCAGCTGGCCTATCATTCTTTCTGGGCCATCTAGCTTTATCACCTAAACTCTGCATCGCAAGGATTAGTTCATTGTTATCAACACTAAAACAATATTCAGAAATTGGAGGATAATCTTCATCATCCTCTTCTTGATCAATAGAGTGCACGTTCTGGTTATCAGATCTGTTGTAGGATCTGAACTTGTTGTTCCTGAATGAGGATCCTTGCTTATCCTGCTTTGAGGATCCTGCTAACCTCTCCTAGATCCTCTTGTCATCTTCTAGTCGAATGAACCTAAGTGCTCGGGTTCTTACCTCATCTAAGTTCCTGCACGGTGTCATAACAAGATCATCATAGAAAGACGAATCCCTAAGCAATCCCATTTTAAAGGCCTCAACAGCCGTGGCTATATCTAAGTTAGGAATGTCTAAGGATTCTTTACTGAATTTGGTAATGTATTCCCTTAATGATTCATTATGACCCTGGGTTATCCTATATAAATCACTAGTTAATCGTTCAAATTTCCTACTACAAGAAAACTGATTATTAAACAAGTTAACTAGGTTAGCAAATGAGGTAATAGAATAGGGAGGAAGACTTAGCAGCCATTTGAGAGCTGATCCAGTAAGAGTGGATCCGAATCCTTTGCACATGCATGCTTCCTTTAACCTTTCTGGGATTGGATTCATCTCCATCCTCTCCCTGTATTGTGCTATGTGTTCTTCAGGATCCGTTGAGCCATCATACAGTTTCATTGTAGGCACATGGAACCTCTTGGGTATCTCAGCATCACAGATTGGTGGTGCAAAACGAGATATCTTATGGCTCCCATCTGCAATCTCTGGGATAGGTTTGACTACTCCCGGGACACTTGATATCATATCCTTTAGCTTTTGCAATTCTCTGGCCATGGCATGATTGATACCTGGATCCTGCATAAGACCTTGGTTAGTAGTATAAGAATTGTTAAAAGTGTTACCTCCCATTGGATTCAAGTTAGGAAGAATGGATGTTAATCCATATTGTTGGGGCTCTGGAATGATCGAGGGACCAGTAGAAGCGTTGGTCTGCATTGGAATAAAATCTCCCTGATGGACATCTGAACTTCCTGTTTGCAAACTCCTCAAGGATCCTGGCATCTGGAAGGATCCCTGGAACTGGGACGATCCTGGAACAAAAGAGGATCCTTGAACCTGGGATGATCCTGGAATGAAGGAGGATCCTTGAACCTGGAATGATCCTGGAACGAAGGAGGATCCTTGAACCTGGGATGATCCTGGAACGAAGGAGGATCCTTGAACCTGGGATGATCCTGGAACGAAGGAGGATCCTTGAACCTGGGATGATCCTGGAACGAAGGAGGATCCTTGAAACTGCTGCACTCCTGAATATCCTCCTGAACTCGTGAGGGATCCCATATGCTGAGGATAGGATCCCGCTGGCTGGAAATGTGAACCTGATGCCTGGGTCATTGTTGTTGTTCCGTAGTGCACTCCTTTTGGTCCACCCACATATTGAATGTCTGGAACCACTGATGGCTGAGAAGTAATCACCGGAGTATCAAAATTCAAAGATCTGGGCATCAGTGGGGAGCGATCCTCTGCCGTTTTCTTCTGTTTCTTAATTTCGTCAATCTCCCGGAGGATCCTTTCGTTGGTCTTATCCTGCTCTTGTGCATGATTCCTCATCTGCAAAATCAAGGCATAGAGATCATTAGTAGTAGGATTAGTTGAAACAGAAGAAGTAGGTGGTTTTGAGAAAATGGGAGTTGGTTTCTTCGCGGCATTCTCAGTATTCTTCTGGGATCCAGAAGGTGGCGGAGGTAAGGGAGGAACGCCTTGTGAAGAAGTGAATGAGGGCATCAAGTTTGAAGCATTCTTCGCTGAGGAAGCCATCTGCTTGGTTGTAGTGAACCGAAATAAGCACAGAAATGCGTATTTTTCTAAGGACGAAGCACCAATTGCCCCACGGTGGGCGCCAAACTGTTTTGGTCAAAAATCAGACGAGGATAATGCAACCAAACTCTTTGTTACGGGGAATGATGCTTAAAATGTGTAATAGCGATGAGGATCACTTCAATGTAAATTGCACAAACAACACAAGGATTTATACGGGGAAAAAGCCCTTGATCAAGAGTTGATCTCCGGCACAAAAAAACCCCGGGTGATGGAAACTACCGATCACCAAGCTCAAATAAATGAATAAATGTTTACAACTTCGGATAATAACGAGCTATGTACAAGGATCACTATCGTGAAATGTGTAAATGTGAGTGAAAGTGAAAGTATGTTCGTCGAGAGCTTCAAGTGTGCGAGTATATGAGTGTGTGTAGCTCAGAAATGACTAAGTGTTTTCTACTAGCTCGTTACTCCCTTTTTAAAATAGAAATAACTACCTAAACTAACTATCCGACTTTCGTGCCAAGCTCCCACGTTCTCCACAACGTTCATATTTGGCCAAGCACGTGCGGGATAGTTTGGGAATATTCTCCAGGAATGTCGCCAAGACTTGGTCCGACTTGTTACTTCTGCAAAACAATACGAAACACAAGTGAACAATTGTTAGTATGAGGATCCTTAAGATGATCCATAATCCTGATCCTGAAACTCTTCTGAGGATCACTATCTGTCACAGAAGTAAGGATCACTAAAGAGGATAATAATTAAGGATCACGGGTCATTTAGAAATCCACCCCTAACACTCTTCTTGTTCCACTGCATGCACGTTCTAGTTGTCAGATCTGTTGTAGGACTTGGATTTGTTGTTCCTAAAGTAGGATCCTTGTTTCTCCTGTTTTGAGGATCCTGTCAATCTATCCTGGATCCTTTTGTCATCCTCTAGGCGGATGAACCTAAGGGCCCTCGTTCTTACTTCATCAAGATTCCTGCAAGGCGTCATAACAAAATCATCATAGAACAATTAATCCCTAAGCAATCCCATTTTAAAGGCTTCTACAGCCGTAGCAATATCCAAGTTGGGAATATCTAAGGATTCTTTACTAAACTTAGTGATATAATCTCTAAGTGATTCATTTTGACCTTGTGTTACCCTATATAAATCACTAGTTAATCGTTCAAACTTTCTGCTACAAGAGAATTGACTATTAAACAAATTAACTAGATTAGCAAATGAAGTAATAGAGTAAGGGGGAAGACTTAGAAGCCATTTAAGAGCAGATCCTGTGAGTGTGGATCCAAATCCCTTGCATAGACACGCCTCTTTTAACCTTTCAAGAATTGGATTGATCTCCATCCTCTCCCTGTATTAAGCTACATGCTCCTCTGGATCCGTTGAACCATCATACAGTTTCATGGATGGTATCTGGAATCTTTTGGGTATCTCAGCATCACATAAGGGTGGTGCAAAACGAGATATCCTATGGCTACCGTCTGCAATTTCAGGAATGGGTTTAACCACTCCTGGGACACTGGATATCATATCCTTGAGCTTCTGTAACTCCCTGGCCATAGCCTGATTGATACCTGTATCCTGCATTAAACCATGGTTAGTGTTATATGAATTATTAAAAGTGTTACCTCCCACAGGATTCGTGTTTAGAATTCCAGATGTGTATCCATATTGACGGGATTCTGGTATGATCGAAGGACCAGATGAAGCAATGGTCTGCATTGGTATGAAGTCTCCTTGATGAACATCCGAGCTCTGAGGCTGCATACTTCTTAAGAATCCCTGATCCTGAAAGACGTTGGATCCTTGAAGTTGAGATGAACCTTGAACCTGAAAGGATCCTGGAACCAGAGAGGATCCTGGGACATGAAAGGATCCTTGGACCTGGGAGGATCCTTGGACCTGGGAGGATCCTTGGACCTGGGAGGATCCTTGAACCTGGGAGGATCCTTGAACTTGAGAGGATCCTTGGACCTGGGAGGATCCTTGAACTGCATGCGTTCCCAAATATCCTCCTGACGTGAAATATCCTTGATGCTGAAAAGAGGATCCCGATGGTTGAGAAAAGGATCCTTGAGGCTAGGAGTGAGAGCCAAATGCCTGACTCATAGTTGCAGTTCCATAACGCCTTCCTGGTAATTCACCCAAGTATTGCAATTCCGGAGCTGCTAAGTGCTGGGAAGTTATGACTGGAGTGTCGAAGTTCAGCGACCTTGGCATCAGAGGAGAATGATCCTCCACTGATTTCTTCTGTTTCTTGATCTCAGCGATCTCCCGGAGGATCCTTTCTTTGGTTTTGTCCTGCTCTTGTGCGTGATTCCTCATCTGCAAAATCAGAGCGTAAAGATCATTAGTAGTAGGATTAGTTGAAATAGAAGAAGTTGGTGATTTTGTGAAAATGGGGGTCTGTTTCTTCGCAGCATTCTCAGCATTCTTCTGGGATCCAGAAGGTGGTGGAGGCAAAGGAGGTACGCCTTGTGAAGAACTGAATGACGGCATCAAGTTTGAGGTGTTCTTCGCTGAGGAAGCCATCTGCCTGGTTGTTATGAACCGAAATGATCACGAAAATACGAATCTTCTCAGGAATGAAGCACCAATTGCCCCACGGTGGGCGCCAAACTGTTTTGGTCAAAAATCAAGCAATGATAATGCAACCAAACTTTCTGTTGTGAGGTATGATGCTTGAATTGATGAACAACAATAAGGATCACTCAGAAATGTAATGAACAAGTGACACAAAGATTTATACGAGGAAAAAGCCCTTGATCAATGAATGATCTCCGGCATAAAAAAACCTCGGGTGATGGAAACTACCGATCACCAACTCAGATTAAACAAGAAATGTATTACAACTTCGGATGATAGCGAGCTAATTACAAGGATCACTATAGTGTATTGTGATAAAAAATGTGTAATCGCCAAGTGAATTAACGAGAGCTGGTGAGAGCAGTTGCAAGAGTGTGTGTTTAGCCAAAAATAGCCAAGTGTTTCTATATAGCTCGCTACCCCGTTTAAAAATGGAAAAATATCTAAGCTAACAAACATTCCGCATTTCATGCAAGTCCTCCACGAACTCCATAACGTCCATTTCTGCCAAGCACGTGCGGAATAAGTGTAGAATATTCTCCAGGAATATCGCCAAGACCAAGTCCAAGCTTGTACTCCTGCAAAACAACACCATATTCAAAGTAGACAATCGTTAGTATAAGGATCCTTAAGATGATCCATGATCCTGATCCTGAAACACTTCTGAGGATCACCAATTCAAACAGAAGTAAGGATCACCAAACCCAACAGTAATTGAGGATCACAGATCATTGAGAAATCCTCCCCTAACAGTAGGAAATTCACATCTAATAGCCTAGGGTAATATGTCCCCCTGTGGCGATTTTAGTAGTATTCCCAATCCTACTCCTCTAACATTAGATGATCCATCGGTATATAATGTCCAGGATCCTGAGGATTCTCCTAATTGTTGTACTTCTAGTTCTACCTCATCCTGAATGTCACTACTGAAATCAGCCACAAAGTCAGCTAAAGCCTGCGATTTTATGGCATTTCTAGGTTCGTACACTAAGTCATAAGCACTTAACTTTACTGACCACTTGGCCATCCTGCCTGACATTTCGGGTTTCCTAAGCACATTTCTAACAGGATAATTAGTCTTGACATGAATTCTATGTGTCTCAAAGTAGTGTCTAAGCTTTGTTGATGCCATAACTAGTGCTAGTATCAATTTTTTTCTAAATGAGAATATCTAGTTTCAGCATCTAACAAACTTTTACTAACATAATAAACAGGATATTGCTGACCTTCATGATCCTTTATAAGGACGGCACTTACAGCATTCCCTGATACTGCGAGGTATAGGGACAGTGGTTCACCATTCTCAGGCTTCATCAGTAGAGGTGCAGTTGAAAGATACTGCTTCAAATCCTGCAGGGCTGCTTCATGCTTCTCACCCCATTCGAACTTCTTGTTCTTCTTCAGGATATCATAAAACTCTTTGCATTTCTCGGAGGATCTTGAAATAAATTTGTTCAATGTTGCGACTCGCCCTGTTAATCGTTGAACATCCTTCATATTTGAGGGTGATTTAATATCCAAGATGGCTTTAATCTGCTCCGGGATTGCCTCTATTCCTCTTTTGGTCACCATATATCCTAGAAACTTTCATGCCCCCACTCCGAAATGACACTTAGCAGGATTTAGCTTCATGTTATATTGATCCAGGATATCAAATGCGCCTTTAATATCCTGGAGGTGATCCTCAGCCTTTTTAGATTTTACCACCATATTATCGATGTATACCTCCAATGTGTCCCCCAGCTTATCTTTGAACATCATGTTCACCAATCTCTGGTATGTGGCACCTGCATTTTACAAACCGAAAGGCATAGCAGTATAACAATAAATACATGTTGGTGTCATGAAGGCAGTATCCTCCTGGTCCGAAGGCTCCATTTGAATCTGCTGAAATCTTGAGGATGTATCCATGAAGGTTAACATCTCATGCCCGGCAGTGGCATCTACCATTGCGTCAATATGAGGAAGAGGAAATGGGTCTTTGGGACAAGCTTTATTCAAGTCTGTGTAATCTACACAAGCTCTCCATTTCCCATTCTTCTTTTGAACCACGACCACATTTGCTAGCCACTTGGGAAATTTGACTTCGCTGATCATCTTGGACTTCAATAATCTTTCAACTTCCTCTTGGATAATTGTATTTCGTTCAGGAGCGAACTTCCTTCTCTTTTGTTGCACAGGCTTGAATGACCTGTCAATTCCAAGCTTTTGAGTGATAATATCTTTGGATATACCTGTCATATCCTCATGCTTCCACGCAAATGTTGATATCCTGCACTTTAAAAAGTTAGTTAATTGTTCTTCAATATCCTGAGGGATATTGGTTCCTACGAGCACCGAGATATCAAGATTATCCTGATCCAGGATAACTTTCTTCATATCCTGCTCTGAAGCCTCCACGATATCCTGGGCCCGCAACTTTAATTGCTATGCTATACTAGGCTTGGTTGAGGATTTCATTGAGGATGAGTAACAATCTTTTGCCTCCTGCTGATCACTGTCAATCTTGACAACCCCCCAATGGGTAGGGATCTTGATGCATTGATGAAAAGTTGATGGCACAGCCTTCATATCATGGATCCATGGCCTACCCAGTATGATGTTATAGCAGGATAGGGAGTCCATCACACAGAAACGTTGTATCGAGTTGACCCCTTCAACATATACAGATAACTTTATTTCTCCCACGGTATTCCTAGCTTCTCCACTGAAACCAACGAGCACAGTGGACTTCGAAGTAATGTCCATCGGAGATACATTCATCCTCTTCAATGTTTCCAGCTGAATTATATTGACAGAGCTACCGTTGTCCACCAATATCATGCGTACAAAATGGTTAGCAACATATAATGTTATTACGAGAGCATCATGGTGAGGATCCTGCACAGTATCCCGGTCATCATTGTCGAAAGTGATCACTTTGTCAGTTGTAAGGGTGGTCATCCTGGCTGGTTTGTCTCCCCTTTCAGTCTTAGCCTCCTTTGCATGCCTCTTGGCCGCAGAGTACGAAGTCCCGCAAATGTCGGATCCTCCTGAGATAAAGTTGATTATCTTGGCATCCGCAGGAGGTGATGCCGCTCGTTCAGGATCATTCTCAGTATCCTGACCCTTATTCTTCTTTCTTCCTAGGAGATCCTTCAGATATCCTTTGCTCAGAAGATAACTTATCTCTTTTCTTAGAGCAATGCAATCCTCAGTCACATGACCAAAATCTTCGTGGAAGGCACACCATTTAGATTTATCCTTCCAATCAGCTTTTTGTTCATTCTTTTGAGGCCACATAGCTTTGTCTCCTAAACCCTGCATAGCATACATTAATTCAGGAATGTTAACAGAAAAGCAATATTCTGATAATTCAGGATATTCTTCAGGATCCTCATCTTCAACATCATTCACTTTCTTGTTGTCATTTCTACCATATGGCTTAGAGCGATATGGTTTAAATGAGGATTCTGACTTCCTGTTGGTTTACTCGTAGGTAGTAGATGAGTTCATTCTTTCTTGCATTTTCCTATCATCCTCCAGCCTGATATATCTCAAGGCTCTATTTCGAGCTTCGTCCAAGTTCCTGCAAGGATTCATCACAAGATCCTGATAAAACTGGGAATCCTTTTGTAGTCCCATCTTGAAAGCCTGCACAGCTGTTGCAACATCAAGGTGTGGGATATCCAAGGATTCCCTACTGAATTTGTTCACGTAATCCCTTAGGGACTCCTGAGGTCCTTGAGTTATCCTGTAAAGATCACTTGTCAGTTTTTCAAAACTCCGACTACAAGAAAATTGACTATTAAATATATTCACTAAGTGAGCAAAAGATGTAATCGAATGCGGAGGAACATTTAAGAGCCATTTCAAGGCTGATCCTGTTAAGGTAGAACCAAAGCCCTTGCACAAGCATGCTTCCTTGAGCTCCGGAGGGATAGGATTAATCTCCATTCTTTCCCTATATTGGGCAATATGCTCTTCAGGATCCGTAGTCCTGTCGTAGAGCTTCATGCTGGGAGTTTGAAATCTTTTCGGAATCTCAGCATCACAGATAGGATATGCGAAACGAGATATCCTGTGGCTGTCTTGGGACACTTCCGGAATTGGCTGGACCACTCCAGGTACACTGGATATCATGTCCTTTAATTTCTGAAGCTCCCTAGTAAATGTTGACGTCATACCTGCATCCTGCAAAGATCCACTATTGTTAGTAGCATGAATATTATTATTTGACACGTTACCATTCTGAGGATTCTGGCCATATCCTGAAACATATCCTGAGCTCCTCACAGTTGACATCCTGATCGAGGAGGGTATTTCAGGAGTATGATTCTGGGAATGTCTGGGCACAATATTCCCCCTATTATCCTCAGTATACACAGCCGAACTGAAGTTCAAAGTTCTGGGTTGTAAAGGAGTAACAATATCCTCAGCAGATCTGCTCGAGCTAGCTTTTAAGAGTTGTATTTCTCTTAACAGCATTTGGTTAGTTTCCTGTTGCTGCCTCATTTGTTCCTGCACACTTCCAAATAAAGTTAGAATTTCATTATTAGAGGCTAAAACGGGAGCAGATTCCTGAACACTCCGAGTAGGGATAATATCCTGAGGTTGTGAAGAAGCAGGCATCCTTGGAGGAGGTGGTGGAAGCACCGAACCGGTAGTAGCAGAAGTCGTAGCAGACATAGTGGAGGAGCTTATGTTTGATCTTGAGGCCATTGTAAACAATGTGGCAAAAAGTTTTGAAAACAGAAAACCGATTAACGATTTCACAAAGATTTTTAGTAAAGGTAGCACCACTTGCCCCACGGTGGGCGCCAAATTGTTTTGTTCAAAAATTACCGAAGCAATTAAGTGATCAAATTAGTTAAGTGAGGTAGTGTGCTAAAAAGTGCGTTGGAAATATGCTGGTTAAGTTGTTTGTAAAAACAGTTTTCAGGATACGGCTCAGGATATTGAGCTGTATCTACGATCAAACTATGAGCAAAAAAATAAAGGAAATGACACGAGATATACGAGGAAAGCCCTTGATCAATCTAGATCGCCGGCATAAAACCTCGGGAGCTGTCAATCGCAGCTGCCTAGTTCTTCTTATTACTTCAAACGTTAGGATACAGTGCAGGATATCGACCAGATCGCTAAGTGTTACAATGCTTTTTTGTGAAAATGAAAATTGCGAGAGAACGAGTGTAAGAGTGTAGTGAGTGTGATTGTGATGTCCTATTCGATCTGATATACCCACCTATTTATAGTAACGAAATACAAACTAAAAGTCCTATAAATATGGGATGCTCCCGAATATTCCATTGTTAACGTTGTAGACCGAGTAATGCGGCTTCAACGTCTTCATTTGAACGACTTGGACCGAGTCTCCCAGAGAAAGGGTCTTCGTGAACGTTGGGCATCTGGACGCGTACTCCTGCACACAACCCGTTAGTAATCCTGAGGACACCATTCAGGATGTTACCAATATCCTGAATGAGCATCCCGGATATGAGCAGATATCATACAATCAAGATATAACTCAAGATATTTCCCAGGATATGGGCTCAGAATTTTACCCATAACAACTGGCATCCCTTGTAAGCAAGCAGTTGCTTGTATTTGGAACTTGGCTCTACATGGCAAAGATGATTGTGTATTGGAAAAGTGGGTTGATAAAGCATACTGGTTGCAGCCTTGGAAGGATGTGTATTCCCATGTAATTGATCTAGTCGATGGTCAAGACTTATGGACACCTTCCACATGCCCTACTAAGTTGCTTCCACCAAAGCACCACAAGCAAATAGGCATGCCAAAAAAGAAAAGGAAGAAATCTGCTGTGGAAATCAGTGAGTTGACTCAAAAGATGGAATCCAGTGGTAAGATGTCAAGGAAAGGTAAAACTTTGGAATGCACTAAATGTAAGAGGATGGGCCATAATAGGAGGAGTTGCAAGGGGGCTGATGTTGAATAGGCAAGGCTAGTGTTCAATAGTTTGGTAGTAACATGTCTTGGTTATGATATTTGAACATGTCTTTTGAATGTTTTGGTACATTGCTTCATTATGTATTATGTCCAAGAAGATGTATTTTGGTAAACTGCTATCTTAGGTTGTCTTTTGGTTTGTGGTAATGGTTGGTCATTAGCTTAACTGTTATGTTTGGTCATTTGGTCTTTAATTTAACTATTATGTTTGGTCATTTAGTTTAACTGTTATGTTTGATCATTAGGTCTTTGTTTTGATAAACCATAAGATACAATTGCATCGGACAATTTTTGGCAAGTGCATAAACCATACAATTGCATCGGACAATTTTCAGCAAGTGCATAAACCATAAGATAAACCAAATTACATTGCCTCGGACTAATTTCGGCAAGTGCATAAACAATGCCATTGCATCGGACAATTTTCAGCAAGTGCATAAACCATACGATTGCATTAACATCATAATAGGTACATTATAAACCACATTACATCCCTATTAAATAACCAAAATACATCCCAAAACACAAATCTAAACCACTGCATTAACATCATAATATTACATATCCAATATTTCAGTGGAAAGCAACATATAATATGAAAAAAAAACCCAGCTAACATTAAGATTATCTTCATTCTTGTATACTTCACTGCCATCCATAAAGCTTGTTCTTGATGGTGCCTAATTTCAGATGCCATCCTTAAAGATTCTTCTTCTTCATGGTCCCTAACTTGATAAGCCACAGCCGCAAAATGTCGAAGCACTTCAACTGCCTTCTCACACGATGGACCCTCTGCCCAATCCACAAACCCACATCCCCTTCGTCGATTAATGCAACACAAGAACTTACGTCCAGGGTTTGCAGAGGTCCACGAAGTCTTCATAACTGTTGGAGAACCACAATTAGTGCATGGGGTTTTAAAGGGGTTAGGATTTATTATTCAGACATAAAATAATGAGAAAATAAAAGAAATATAAAAGGACAAAAATACCCTTCATTAAACCTGTGTGACTTAACTGGGTTTGAATTTTTGGACTGAATTGGCATGTTTCCAGTATGTCAGGGAGGAAATTGATGCATTTTTGAAAATTGGACTGAAATGACAAAAACGAACAAACCACAGGGACAAAAATTACAGTTAACTCTAAAAAAAATAGCTATCTAGATTAGGCTTGACGGTGTGGGGGTCGGCTTGGACTCGTCGAGGCCCGTCGCTGTCTGCTACACTATCCCCCCCCCTGCGGTGGCATCCTAAACGTCTCCCCTATGACGTTGGGGACGGCGTATAAAGACAAAAAAAAGAACGTTGGACATGCATGACCGTTGGAAACAAATATTTAAACTCACCTAAATCAAACTCAACGGCCATAATTCAAAAAAACCCAAAAAATCATCAAACTTTTTTTATAAATACAACCCAAACACCCCATTTTTTACCCACTTCAACCCCCTCTCTCTCTCTCAACTTTTTATAAACTCTTCTACTTTATATAAACATTCTTCTACTTTTTTACCATGGATCCATACAACCAGAACCACTCGAACAACCCAAACCCAAACCCGAACGTTTTTGCGGTGCCCGACTACTATCCTTCAGTGGAACCGAGTTAGTCATCCTCTCAATTTTCTGTCAACGCTTTTGTGGGTTTTCAACAATCTCCGAACTTTTTCTCGCAAATGCAACAAGTGCAATCGTTACAAAACATGATGATGCGAAACCCGTTCAACATGCAACTTCAATCTCAACAACCACAACCCGTTGAAGACGGCATTGAAATCGTTCCGGAGACGCGACTGCAATCATCTAAACGTAAAAAAGGAAAGCAAGTGGCGGTTGACCAAAATCAACCTTCGAGAGCGAAGGCAAAAACATGGACGAGGATCGAGGAGGAGGCCTTAACGAAGGTGTGGATTAGCACATCCAAACACCACGTTGTCGGTATGTAAAATTAAATATATCTTACACTAAAAATATAGAAAATTTAAAATTTTTTAATATATACTTTTGTTACATTCTAAAAATATAGGTAACAACCAAATCGGTGATGAGTTTTGGAAAGCGACATTATCAAAGTTCCTTGGGATCATGGAACAAGGACATTATCGCGATGTCGACTCGATCTCTTCGAAATGGAGAAAGATGCATCTGATCGTGAACCGGTATGCGTCGATATATAATAATTTATATACAAGTAATCGTCGTAATGGGATGAGTGACGAAGATTTTTTCAAAGTGGCGATGGATAAATACGAACCGACGCATAAATCCATTTTCCCACACGTACGGGCTTGGGAAGTTTTACTGTAACACCCCAAAAACGGGTTTGGTAATCAAACCATGTTAATATTAATGACGGGTAAAATACCGTTAGTAGTAAGATTAACCCGGTGAATATTAGGACTTAAACGAATGATCCTAATATTAATTAAAAGGAGAACAAATGATTTGAGGAAAGTAAATTTAAAAGAAGCCCGAGTTAACGGGACTTAAAATAAAATGGGTTATAACTCCCGGGACCCACTAAGTAACTAGGAATATCAACCTAGTTAGTTAAGTGTTTTAAGATAATAAAGAAAACTTGACCAAGTTAACCATCTCTTATAGATATATAATTAGAGGGACTAAAATGGTCAAGTTAGAAAGTTGAATTACTAATAAGAAAAAGGGGCTCAAAACACACACTTGGTGTATGTTTTTGGTCGACAATTCACAGGAGCCAAAAGGGGTTCTTCTCTTGAACCCTAAACTACAAAGAATTGCTCAAATCAAAGAAGAAATCAAGCTAAAATTTGGGGCTTTTAATAAAATCGTGATCACCAAGTTTAGGGGATCACAAGGTATGTTGAATTTTGATGTTTAGTGATATTTCGAATTTGTGGTAAACATGCATGAACGAAATTCTTGCATGAATGTTGAATGTTATAGTGATATTGGTGTGAGTATAAGTCTAGGAACAAACCCTAGATGCAAACTTGTAGAATTGTGCCATAAAGTAGTGATTAATCAACTAACCAAGTATGAGCTAAGTGGGTTTTGTTGATTTGATGAAATTGATGTTGTGTTGGTGTCTATAAACATCATACTAACTCGTATGAATGAACTACTTGAACAAATTAGAGATTTTGTTAAGAGTTCATAGGTGATTAGAAGTGGGTTTTGACATAAGAGTTAAACCCATGGTTATGATGGTCAAAGTGTACATGTGCATATAATGGCTAACGTTACATGTTGAATTATGGTTACTTGAGGTATGAATTAGATAACATGTTAGTTGAAATGGCATCTCAAAAGATGATGCTCACTAAGTGGTTGATAATGTGCCTAAATCGAGTCATGTGAACTTGTTAGTGCATCCATATTTGTAAATTGGTGGTTTGACTTTTAAAAGTCAAACCGACCTATGATAAAGTTCATTAAGAATAGTGGTAAAAAGATTCATAAGGTGTGAAGGTCATGATCTTGAATGACTAATCTAACTGCCTTGTGAATAATAATGATAGTTGACTCTTGACAAACTAGATGGAGGCTTGGGAAAGAAGCGGGTCAAACGGATCGGGAACGCGGAAAAAGAGTATAACCGGATGCAAGGTAAGTGAAACTTACACCTTTTTGTGGAATACGTATCTAATCTATGAGTTATAAATACAATAGAAATAATGTTCGAAATATGGTTTCCGACGCGAAGCGATACGGGTCGGAACCAAAAATAAATGTTAAAAACCATAGTAATGGTAAAACGGGGTGGAACGGTAATTTAGTCACGAGAAGACTAAGATAAAATGAGCTTTCGAACGGCTACTTATTAAGTAAGCCTAAACTAACAAAAAGGGTCAACCGGATCAAATGGTAATATAGATACCATTTGACAATTAGCGACTAATAAGTATATGTCGAGTCTCATGCTCGTAGGATGAACGGCTCGTGAATTAGCGATTCTATGAAATAGCAAATAAGTGAAGACGAGGTATTAAAACGGGTCAATATGTTGATCCGAGCCAAGTACATATAATTATGTGGTAGTTAAAAGTGCTATTTTGGTCAAATAGATAGTGATGGTCCTTTCGCCGTAAAACGAATGACATAAAATTGACCAAAAAGCCCTTGATGGGTAAATTGGGTAAACAACTCTTATGGGCTGTTTAGAAACAAGTTTTATGGTAATGTAAACCTTAGATAAGCATAAGAGTTATAGGGGTAAGGGTTCTCGGGCCAAATGTCTAAAAATGGTTATTTGCATAAAATGACTAGTTGAAAGGTAAAATTTGGGTAAAGGGGTTCATTATGCTAAATCCACCACAAAAATAGTTGTGGTGGATTATAAGTAGTTATTTAGATATGAGAATGCGAAGTGTAAAGGGGGAAAAGCGAGTTGAGGTATAAATGCATAACCCCCCCCCCCCCCTAAACGGGTCAAAATGGGATTAAGTGTATTGCTTGTATACTAGACACATAATTCATCATAAAATCTCGAACTGAGCAAAGGATTTTGAGTTAAATACATTGGTGAATGTACTTGGTTGTTAAGAATTAAGTTGGTGGTTTTAAATGCGAACGGGTCAAAATAATATTGATTAAAAATTTGGAATTTTATTAGTTTGAAATGTTGAATTTTAATTCCATATGATGGAGAATTTAATTACGAACGCGTAGGAAAAATAATCGCGTAAAACGGACTTGTATAGCAAGAGTTATACAAGTTTAAAGTTAGATTTTTGGTATTTTTCATAGCTGGGCATCTGCAGCTCAAACAAATGAAACATTCTAGAAAAACAAGGCCGTCGCGCTACACGATGGCAAAGTGATATAGGGGTCGCGTGATGCGACTGCGGTCGCGGGCCGTGAAAGAAACAACCTGTCGTGCCACGCGACAGGCTTTGGCAAAAATCTATTTGTTGTTCGTTTTTGATTTTCGGACTTGATTAAATACGTTATAAACTCGTATGACGAACCATTTCATGAACTATGAAATGTAGGTACATCTTGGAATGACGGATGACGATCAAGCTCAAAGAAGGACCGAACACGATCAAGTTACAAGCTTCCGCACATAGTTTTTGTCGTTATTTTTAAACGACAAATTTATAATAGTCATGATATAATATTTTAAAATCTAGAAAGGATTTAATTAACCTGTATTTTCCATGTATATGTAACTAATATTACATGTCCGTTTTCGTAAATTATACGAAATAAGTAAAATATTACCGAGGGTGTTACATTTACGAACGTCCAACAAGTTGGCGCCGGTTCCAAATGAGGTTGAGATGGCTTAACGACAAAAAACCTCAGAGACCGGTAGTTTTAGTGCCGGGGCTCGGACGCACGATGTCAAATTAATATAAACGACGTGCATGAATTTGTCGAAGAAAAGTACGCGGTACGAGAGGAGGAACGTCCCCTGGGTAGGGACAAATCAAAAAAGGAGGCGGCTGCAAAAAAAAACCATAGGGACGATTTTGGCAATTTACTCAAACCCTTTTTAATTTCTTTTATTTAATTATTTTTGTTACATCTATAATAAAAAAGAATATACATAGAGTTTTTAGAAGAAAAAAAATTAATAGTTTTGTCACATAATTTTTATAAATTTTCATCCAAATCACTAACTCAGTTTATTTTTTCTGTTAAGGTGAAGGATGTTTTAAATTTTATAAATTAAGACAGAAATTAATTTACAGCTTCTTTATATAAATCAGTTTTATAAAGAGAAAACGTCATTGGTGTACAACACATAACAATTGATTACAACTTTTAGTATTTATCTGTTGTAGAGATAGATAAAAATTGTAAAACGTTACATATTTTTTAAATGTGCTGAGCATCTAGGAAATATGTTGGTAGAAATAAAATATTTATTTAATTAAGATTATATTGGTAACTAACTAATGGACGCGTTTATGGCCCAGTTCAAAGCGTACACGGAGGTCACGACCCAAAAGGCAAAGGCGAAGGAACGCACGGTGGAAGAACGAGTTCGGTTGAACAAAGAAAAAAACGAACTAAAAGAATGGAAGATAATGACAACCTATATAGACAATTATCCCGAAGAAAAGCAAGCGGTTTTAACAAAATGCAAGAAAAAATCATGAAAAAGTGGGGTAGTTCTTAGGATTTTTATGTTTTTAGGTTATTTTTTTAACTTATGTAATGTTTAGTTTTTAATATTATGTAATGTTTGGTTTTTTAATATTAATGATTTTATTTTTATATCTTATTTAATAAATGTTAAAAAAGTAGCTGAAATTAAAAAAAAAATTGGTGGGGTAAGAGCATTCTCATCCACTCCATCATCTTTAACCCTATAATTTAACTCAAAACCACAACTTTTTAAAATTTATTTCACGTTTTAAAAAACCTTCTACATCCAACTTCTCATACCTATCTCTGTATTCTTTTTTTATTATTATTTCTTCTCTTTTTTCCACTTACAATTTTAACTACTATCTATTTTGTCTTATTATATTTTTTCTTCTAAAATTGATTCTAATAACTTTGTTTATATAAATTATACTACTAATTATTATTTTTGGGTTTTTCGGGTCGGTTACTTTAAATACTAATTATATCATCATAAACCAACAAGAAAAGTTAAACTTTATTCATTCACATAATCTGTTCCAGATAGATCAGAGAACCTATATTCATTCACATCAACAGTCAAGCTCTATAAATTTAAACTTTATGCATGAACTAATGAACAAGGTTAATATTACCATACCATGGGAAAGAGAGATCCTACTCAAAATACAGAACAATCGATAAACATAAGCCTTCACATTTAACAAAAGTTGAGCTAATAAGTTCTAGTCATACATATATAATTCTAATGAACATCACATAACATATTTCTAAATCCAACTCATAACATTCATAAAACAATCTAATATAACGCGACATCATTTATTGTTGGGAATAGAGTAGCCATTGATGTTCAATTAGATCTTCTTGAAGCTGATGATGTGCTGAGCTATCTTTAATACGAAGACGACGTTGGATGAAGTCCATAAACTCATTTGTTTGAGTGCGCGACAATTCAGGGAGATCATCGTCAAGTTGATCATACTCAATGTTAAGACTATCACCATCATCACATTCGTCTTCAATGATCATGTTATGAAGAATAACACATGCTTTCATTATATTTGTTAGTACCTTCAATTTGAACATTCGTGAAGGTCCTCAAATGATTGCAAATCGTTGTTGAAGTACACCAAATGCTCGCTCGACATCTTTTCTTGCAGATTCTTGTGCTTTTGCAAAATGTTTATTCTTGTTCCCTCTTGGTGATGGAACCGTTTTTACAAAAGTTTGCCACTTAGGATAAATACCATCTGCAAGGTAATACCCCATAGTATAGTCGTGGCCGTTGACTGTGTAATTGACTGGTGGAGCAAGCCCTTGTGCAAGTTTCGTGAAAACAGAAGATTTTTCTAACACGTTAATGTCGTTATGTGAACCGGGCATACCAAAAAATGAATGCCATATCCAGAGATCATTTGAAGCAACCGCCTCCAAAATAATAGTAGGTTCACGAATGTGGCTAGAGTACATACCTTTCCAGGCTGTGGGACAATTTTTCCACTTCTAATGCATGCAGTTAATGCTTCCGAGCATTCCAGGGAATCCTCGTTGGTCCGCAACAGCAAGTAATCTGGTAATATCATTGGTGTTTGGTGACCGTAGATATTCAGCTGAAAAAATACTTACTATCGTCTCACAGATTTTTTTGAGACTCTCCATTGCTGTGCTTTCACCGATGCGTATGTATTCATCCATAAAATCAGCACTAACCCCATAGGCCAACATTCTAAGCGCCGCCGTTATCTTTTGCATAGAAGATAAACCGAGTCTTCCGATATTATCTCTTCTTTGGACGAAGTATGGCTCGTTAGCCACTACCTCATTTAGAATACGGAGAAATAGAGGACGACTCATCCGAAATCTCCGTCAAAATAGATTCGAGGGATATACTGGATTTTCTGCAAAATAATCACGATATAAACGCTCATGTCCCTGAATATGATTGCGTCGAATAAATTTACGACGTTTGCGAGTACATTGTTCTTCGACATCCTCATCAAGATCATCATCGCTATCATCTTCCGAAGATAGGTATCTCAACAACTTGCGAAATAATGTACGAATCATTTGATCAAACGTGCAATTAACTCAACCTGTCATCATACATGTTATATGTCAAAAAATGTTATAAACGCCAAAAAGTGCCGGTTTTTCAGTGAAAAACGTCAAAAAAAGGTTGAGAGATGAACGAGAACCAAAGAAAACCCAAACTGTACAGAAATCTCACTGTCCATATACATGTTATATATTCCTTCTCAAAAAGATTAGTACACTAAGCTAACTGAGTTATAACAAAATGATAATATTTTAAGTAGTTTGATATTATACATTGATGTCTTGTATCAAGAATAACAAGTCAACAACCCACAATTCCACAAACTTGTTGAAAAGAATCAAAGATGATGGTTTTTTTTTGCTTTCTGATATTCTTCCGCTGTCACGAACAGATAGAAGATATTATGATGTAAAAAGAAAAAAGTCATAAAAAAGTGCACCTCTTTACAGGTAGCCAGATCTGGAAATAAGAAACCTTTTGAAACTTTAGAACAAATTAAAGCAAATAAGACTATGGGGGTATGGGGCGTGGGTTGGAGAGAAACGCCCAAGTCACCACCCCGTGTGGGCTTGGGTTTGGGCGTGGCCCCATTGGCGTGGGATTCAGCCCGGGCGTGGGGCGGGGTTACCCACATGACATGGTGAAACCTCATTGGCCAAGAGCACTAGCCACGCCACCCTAGCGACCCCCACCATACCCCTTTGAAATTGGCTTTTGGTCTTGGGTGCCCCCTACTCCACGTGTCGCACCATGCCCCCAACCCACACCCCACCATACCCCACGGTCTAAGTATCTATGAATCATTACAACACCCTAAACATGATCATATCAAGTTATTAATAATAAAAAAAATACACTTACAACTTTAATAATCCAAAGTGGGCCTGTTTGATTGGTGCAACCTTCAGTCAGTACCCAGTAGTGAAGGTTGTTTTTGATTCACTGTATCCATTCACACATACTCATTCACTCAAACAAAACAAATATCATAATATATCAAAGCTGGTCCACATATACAGTAACATCAAAATTCACTTAGGTGCTGTTTGTTTTTTCTGCGGGAAAAGGTCTGTAGTCTGCGGACCACATCTGCAGGAGAAGAGGTGGACCAAAGGTCTGCAGTCTGCAAGAAAAAGAGGGTTTGTTTTTTTTATTTTATAAAAACATCTTCTCACTTAGAAGACACACACAAACACACTTTCACACACAAACCTCCCTCGGTCTCTCTCCTCTCTACCGTCATCACCACCACCAAGCACCACAGCCAACCCACCGCCACAACCGTCACCACCGTCACCACAAACCTCCCCCGTCGCAACCACCCACCCCCATCACACTCTCCTCCCTCGATCTCGATCTCTCTCTACCTTCATCACCACCACCAAGCACCACCGCAAACCCACTGCCACCACCGTCACCACTACATGATGGTCTCCTGCCGCTCCCTCTCTCTCTAGTCTCTATGGTATCTCTCTCTCATCGATTTGGGGGTTTTGTTCGATTTAGGGTTTCGGTTCAAGCACCACCACCGATCTCCGATCTGGTAGCACCACCACCACCGATCTCTCTCTCTCTACGGTATCTCTCTCTCTCTCTACGGTATCTCTCTCACCGATATTAATTTGGGGGATTTGGTTCGATTTGGGGTTTTTGGGCAAGGATGTGGTGGTGGAGGTTTGGGCAGGGATGTGGTGGCGGAGGTGGTGGTGGAGGTGGTGGCAGGGATGTGGTGGTGGAGGTGGTGGTGGAAGAAGAGGTCTGCCAAGAAGAGGTTCCAAGAAGACATGGAATCATGTCTGTGTGGTGAAGAGGTCTTGCAGACCTTTTTAATGAAAGGTCTGCGGGAAAACAAACAAGATGCGGACTCCAAACCTCTGCGCGCGTCTGCGCGGCGCAGACATAAGTGGCCAGAGGTGCTTCTGGCCAAAACACAAACACCACCTTAGTTAGGTGGGTTTAGGGGAATGTAACACCTCGAAATTTCATGTCCAATATTATATCGACACGTGTCATGAGCCTTAAACGTGTAAAGGATTAAGTTAGAAGGACTAAAGTTGACAAGCAAGGAAATTACGCGTGCAAAAGGATTCAAAATGTCAACACCGGATAAATATACCTTACAGCAACCCTACATGATGTTTATACCCTTAAACGAATGAATTATAAATCGTAAGAAGCCGTTTGTGGAAGAAAGTGAGAGACTACAAACCGCAAGGGTTAAAAGTGTCAACATGTTTAATTTACACCTCTGAGTGACCTTTTAGCGAACCCGAAGCTTTGTAACGATTAACTATACTCACTAGAATAAGTGATAAAAATTTCACAAGGTTTCGTTTCCGTATGAGAAAGTTATGCTAACATTCGTATGCGAGGGGTTAAAAGCGTAAACGTTGAAACTTAAGGCTTTTCGGGTGACCATAAAGATGACAAGGACTTCACAAAGATTGGTTAAGTCTTGAAGTCCTTAGAAATCAAATTAAAGGGCTCATAGTGCAAAAAGAAAGGTTGAAACAACTTTTATATGGACCAGGGGCCAAAACAAAAATATTGGAAAGTTTATTTTCGGTCATAAGGGGCGTCGCGCGACGCGTAGGGTCCTTAAGGGACCTACGCGTCACGCTAGGGGTCTTCTGATGCAGAAAAGAATGGCAGGTGCAAGTTCAGCCCATTTAACCGACTTATATTGCTAGTTTTCAATACCATGGGCAGCCCCAACTGGTTTTTAGAGTATAGGGACACTTGTGAACGATCCATGATCACTTGTAGCCTTCCATGGCATGATCTAGTGGGATTAAACCCACTATATAAAGCTCCACATTATTGCCACTTTGATCATTCATTCTCAACTCAATTCTTGAAGACTTCTGGAGTTCAAGAGCAGACCCAAATCATCCCTGGTCGTAATTAGGACTTTGGTAAACTTCCTTAACCTTCCTTAATTAAGTTTTGCTTAGTTTATAGCTTTAAAGTCAAACCATCGTAATTAAGGTTTGACTTACCAATTAATCACTAACGGTCCAGTGATTAGTCAAACTTAAGGTAGTTATAAGGATGTAATTATGTGGGCATTAAACCCTTAAAAGGGCACCCTCTGATTCCCGTCCTAACTAGATCATTTGCCGGGTCAAAGTTCATTATAAAAAGTCAACAGAAACTTAATTTGCGAATTAACACGTAATTAGCAATGTAGAAGGCGTGTAACCTGTTTTACCACTAATATAACTTAATAATAAATGTAAGAACATGTCTAAGCATGTTCGACCCAGCAATTTTCTGTTTTGGCTCGGTTCGGAACCGAAAGTCGCAAAACTTTGACTTTTGTTTTGACTTCTGTTCTGACCTGATTTAGATGGATTTAGAAATGCCTTAGAGCTTCGTTAGGACCGGGTTACATAATAGAATCATCCTCTGTGGTTGGTTCATTGATTGTCCGATTCATTTACACGTTTCCGTTAATTGCCTAATGTTGACCATAACGCCCTTTTGACCATAAAACGAGAATTTTGGAAATGTAAGAGGACAATAATCTTTGCTACTGATTTATAAACATGTCCCTAAAATTTCACATCAATTGGAGGTCTAGATTAGGAGTTATGCTCAATAGCATAATTAGAAAGCTTTTTATTAATTAAACGGCGTAATTAGCATAAAGCCTATCTAAACCCAATTTTTGACACCAAACCTTTTACCCAATGATGTAATATAATATTTTGGGATTTTTGAAGATTTTTAATTATTTTTAAACTGATCATAACCTAAGGTTATTGCCTTGATTCGGTAAATACCGATTATACCCTTTTGCGTATAAAATGAGTTTTACATAACAAATTGATACCAAATATTTGGCCACTGATTTTATATGATAAATGAAGTATGTTGAACTTTATAAACTGATCAGAAAACTCAGATTTCCTGTTTAACCCGGAAATCGCTTAAAACGGCTTTTTACGCGTATTAAACACATAGTATAGGTTTATAACCATTTTGTCATATAAGACTTATTACCAACTGATGTAACCTATTAAATTAAGTTGTTTTACTGATTATTTCAGACTTGAATTACAGAATTATAATTAATCTCTTTTATAATCTTTAAAATGACCAAAATACCCCTACGGGGCTTAAATTGTGATTAAACTCGTTTTGGGCATAATGGAAGGTATCTTACTGATATCACAACATATTTAAAGCATATCAACTTAGGAAACCTGTTCATGACTCATTCGGTTACCCGTTATGTGTTATTTCGCGTTCAGTTCGGTTTATGTAACTAGTTTGCATAAATTAGCCGAAACGGGTCAAACGTTATCGTTTTTATCTCAAAATCCAGAATGTGTTTGGTTTACCCATATTATACAAGTCTTCAAACTTTTCGGGTCTAAATCACATTCTATTCCGGTCTTCGCTTAATCATGCGTTCGAACCGTATCTTCCTTTAAAACTAACCGGTCTAAGTTTAGGCTTAATTAAAGACCCGTTAGGACTCTAATAGGTTATTATAAACCTTCGTTCCAGATTTAGGAGCCCAGTAAAAGCTATCT
>JARYGA010060875.1:0-40831 GCA_030545235.1 Helianthus tuberosus
TGTCGGAAATGGCCTTAAACACGTGCAGGGACTAAAACTGTCATTCTGCAAACTTATTTCTGATCTGTGCAGGCCAGGCGGCCCGCCTCAGTTTCTGAATATCCTCACGCGGCCCGCGTGGCTCCTTCTGACCAGGTTAACTGCATTTAACAGCAGATTGCAGCTGTTTAATCCACAACCACATGTTCTCACTTGTCTAGTCAGCTGATAAGAACCCATTTTTATCCACCATAACTTTCCAACACTTGTACGGATACGATTAAAGCACGGTTTCCATGAAACGATCTTAACGGTGGACCGAAAACTATAAATACCCCATGCCCCCCATTGCTTAAATCACTAGAATTTTGATTTGAGAAACTCTAAGTTAAAACCATTGTTTCATACCTGAGATTCTTGAATCGAGATTAGCATTCGGGGACCCTTCGTAAGTATTCTTTCGTTCTTTTATTGCTTTTTGAGTCTTTCGAGTCTGAAAGTCAAACTTTGTTTGACTTTCTGCGTTGACCAGTTTATGGTCAATGCGAAGTTCGTTTGAACTTCGCAACGTGAGTGTAATCACGTTGGTTGTAGTCCCTTGGGACTATGCCTACTGATTACCACGTTGTCTAGGGTCGTAGGGTAAGCGATCTAATAAATCGCTTATACCTCGAACCCGACCCATTTGGTCGATCATTAGGATCCGACCAAATACATTAGGTGACCATAGTAGGTAGGGAATAACCTTCCGAGGTTATACCCTATGGTCACATCGTTTGAGTAGTTGTATGATAGGTAGTTTATATGCCTTAGGTAAATTACCAGAATACCCTTTTCATGTATAATTGGTAATTAAGCATATGTAACCTAAACCTTTGTCACATAACTGATTATGTAACATGTTTAGGCATATTCTACTTGTCATAGGACTAGTTAGGCGGTCCGAACGCGTTTCACGCGCACGACGCGTTAAAGTAGCATAAGCTACCTTAATGGGTCGCGATGGGTCGAAAGCACTTAGGTTAGGTTTCATGTAGTATGTAGGCCTTGTTAAACCATATCATATGAGTTCCAATACTCATTTGGTTTACCAAGCCTCATCCTATCCGATCTCCCGATTTAAGTCCGGTTTATTTATATAGTTTTAGATTGCCGACTGATTCCGTGCTCCCTCTAGCTTTGTTTGGTTGTTGTTCAAGACCTCTAAGCATTCTCAGGCGAGTACATTATTCCCCTATTTTACTGTTTTCAATTGTTTTGGGGTGACTCATATGTGCTAAATGTTTTCAAGATTTTAACGATGGTATCAAAACGATTTTCGATGTTATAACGATGGTTTCAAAAACGATTAAGACGATTTATACAAAACTAATAACGATTTCGATAATGTGAACGAACTTGTTGGTTGGGTTACATAACAAATGACATTCATTAGCAATGATCAAGCCGACCAGTATTAGGTTATGGTACCATAGGATCTGACAAATCCCGTTATTTATTACACCCGTGGTTATGTGTGGGTGTGGTGGGTAGCGACTGAATCTGAAATTGTTAATTTATCCTTTGGTAAGGGTTTATTAATGCGAGTTGTTAATTTACCCTTTGGTAAGGGTTTGTTAATGCGAAAACGAGAAGCGACGAGAAATGAGTCACGAAGGTTTGAATGTTATTAGCGAGACGACCATATAAGTAGTTTCACGACCTAAAACGAATTTAACGATTTGGGTAAACGATTGGCTTCAAAGCGATATATGATTGGGTTTTGGTTAAGTGTTTATATGATTTACATTGATCATGCATTTCCACAAAACATAGTTTTGATTTAAACCAAGTTTTACTTCAATACTATGTTCTTGTGCATATGGTTTAGTTGATACATTTTCACTAGCCATACATATCATTTTGGTTACACATTACATGGTTTACATTTGACACATAAACACTTTTGACATTGGTTATACATTACATGATTTACATCTTGACATAAACATTTTTACATATTATTTCAATACATTTGGAAGTTGGTTTAAACATAGACATCTTACATTGTTGGTTTGGTTTGAGTAAGTGATTAAGTAACGAGGCGTGTGTAATATGATACAAGCATGGTGGATACGCCGCTGGTACTTCCTATATATAAGTGTTTGTATGGTATTACATATCGTAGCGTTATTTGAATCATTTCAATTTGGACATATAACATTTTATACAAATAACATACTTTTCACAATTTGCTTTACTAAAACAAATGTTTTTGGGTTACGAGTCATGGCTACGAGGTTTTATAAACTATAACCCGCTTGATTTGAGTTGGTTAATTAAGTTGCAATGTTATACTCTTTTCAAAACAAGGTTTTTATAAAGTATTGCAACATCTAAACTAGCCATGATTTCAACACTCCTACAAAACCTATGTATTCGCCAGCATTTCTTTGCTGACCTCGTTTTCACATATGTTTCAGGTATTGTTGAAAGATATCAATTGATAGGATGCATGCTCACATAGGACTGGACAAGGCTTAGTGACTCAATAACAATGATAGACTATGTTTAAATTGTGTATTTAGATTTCCAGACGATGTAATTATTCAATGTTTAATAAAACGAAACACTTTTTGGTATCCATGGTTATGAAACATTAATTCTGTTACAACACTCCCCGACGTTTCCGCCACGTTTTGTATGTTACACGTGGTCGGGGTGTGACAGAAAAGATGGTATCAGAGCCAATGGTTATAGGGAATTAGGTTATTAGTAATGCTTTGACCTAGTCTATAACCTTCTTAGGACCCTAACGCGAGTTTACTTGCGTTTAGTCATAAAACAATACCGTCACCTATCCTTAGGCGACGACCACAATAAGAACATAAAATTTCAAAACCGCTTTGAAAACTAATCATCTGTTCTAGGATGATTGATTACTAGGTTTTGAACCCTCTATTGTAAGGTTTTGAACCCTCTGTTATATGGTTTTGAACCCCTTTGAGTTTTCAAAATCTCGTCAAGGTTTTGGGTTTTAAATAATGTGAACACGTGCAAACTGGAAGGGTGAATGCATGTATTCTGGGTTTTCTGTCTAGGCAAGCACTTCGTATATATCTCATCAGACGCGAGACCAGTTGTGCTTACCTGGGAATTCTTGGGATGAGTGTTCACTTATAGGCGAGCATGTCTTCGCGATACATTATTTTTGACCTATTTACTTTGATTAATCACCAGGGTCGTTTGTTGCTTTGTAGTAACAAACAAATGACCACTATCCTTGCTTTCATCAGATTTGTCCATCTCATTCTTTTCGTCTAATTCTCTCACTCGTTTCATTTCATGTTTCCTCTTTTAGACAATGCCTCCTCGACGCGATGCTCGAACCGATGCTCGGACTTTTACTATTGAAGAACTCGCAGCCCTGATCTCTCAGCAGGTGGCTGCTGTGCTTCCCGGGGTTGTAACCCAAGTCCACGAGATATATAACAACGGCAATAATAACAACAATAACGCACAGTGTAAATACAAGGATTTTAACCAGGCTAAACCACTCAAGTTTAGTGGTTCTGAAGGAGCGACTGGGCTTCTTCAATGGTTCGAGAGCAATGAGAATACTTTCAGCCACGTGCAGTGTCCTGACAATCGCAGGGTCGAGTTTTCTTCGAGTGTGTTTCAGAAGAGGGCTCTCACATGGTGGAACGGGGTTATGAGGGATCGTGGTGCAGAAGTTGCTCTAGCACAGACATGGGCTGAACTTAGGGCCCTTATGATGAGGGAATTCTGTCCTCGTCATGAGCAGCGAGCTTTGGAGAAGGAATTTGATGAGTTGAAGCAAGATAGTGGTGAGCACAGGGCGTATACTGATAGGTTTGAGGAGTTGAGTCTGCTTTGCCCGACAATGGTTACCCCACTTGACAAGGCTATCGAAAGGTACATCGACGGCCTACCTGACTCGGTACAAGACATCCTTACTGGTAGTAGCCCTACCACACTCCGTCAGGCGATCGAGTTAGCTGCGACATTGACTGAGTCGCAGATTCAGAAGAATAAGTTACACAGAAAGGGTGACAAGGGTAAGAAGTAGGGGTCTGACAAGGAGGATAGCAAGAAAGATCAAAACAAGAAGGGTAAGGAAGGTGAGACTTTGAAGAAATCAAAGAAGCGGAAGGGTGCCCAAAATTTTGCTGTTACAGCACAGACTGCTCAGAACTTGCAAAACCCACCGGCACAGCCATCTGCAAAGAAGGCATATGCTGGTACCGCACCACATTGTGCCCGTTGCAACGGTCATCACGTTGCACAACAAGATTGCAAGAAATGCACAACGTGTGGTAGACTTGGGCATTTGGCCAATATTTGTCGTCTGGGACAAAATCAGGCTGCTCAGGTTCAAGCTCAGGTTCAAGGGAATGCTGCGAGATTCCCACTGGGTTCATGTTTCAATTGCGGAGATATTGGTCATTTCCGCCACAACTGCCCAAGACTGGTGAATGCAAATGCTAACGCAAACCCGAATGCGAACGTCAACGTCAATGTGAATCCAGCACGTGGACGAGTGTATAACATCAATGAGGCAATTAATGATGAAGAACAAGTAGAATTTTGAAATTCCTCTGGTTGTTATCTTGTAACATTTAAAGACAATGCGGTTGTTAAATAAATAAAAATTTGTGGTTTTTATTTTTTTCAACTAATGCAATTGCATGAATGTTTGACCCAACCTTATGATGTCAACACAAAGATAAATTACTCGTGTGGTTCTGTCATTTTTATGATCACTTGTGACCTCCCCAAGAACCTTAAACACTTGTTTCTTTAAAATCTAAAGTATCTTATCGTCTTGCACCGTTCGAGATGCAAGAATTATCAAAACAGCCTCAAGAGTTGTCTGATAAAGGATTCATCCGTCCGAACTTTTCACCTTGGAGAAACTCCTGTCCTCTTTGTGAAAAGAAAAATGAATCTTTTCGAATGTATATCGATTAACGTAAGCCTAGTAAGCTTACCACCAAGAATCGATATCCCCTACCTTAAATCAACGATTTCTCTGATCAACTGCATAGCGTTTCATGCTTTTTCAAGATCGATTTGCGTTTTGGGTATCATCAACTTTGTATTCTCGAAGAAGATATTCCCAAAACGGCTTTCGGCATGAAGTATGGCCATTACGAGTTTACATTCATGCCTTTTGGGTTGACAAATGCTCCAGCCATCTACATGGACTTAATAAATAGAGTCTGCAAGCCTTATTTGGATCAGTTCGTCATTGATGTTATCGATGACATCTTGATCTATTCATGTCCCGAGCCGATAACGATCAACACCTTCATTGACACTAGAACCCTTAAAGAAGGAACAAACTTTTCGCTAAATCCTCCAAGAGGAAATTTTGGATTAAAGGAGTTCAGTTTTTGGGTCATGTAGTCAACAAGCAGGGTATTCATGTGGATCCATCCAAATTGATGCAATTAAGGATTTGATTCCTAGTATGCTTTAAATACCCGTGTCCAAAGATAACAAATTTAAAGGTCAAATTAAACAATTATGCGAGTACGCGATTATGCGATTATGTGATATGTGTTTATGTGTTCTTCTCTATGTTTTTGTATGATACGATTTTCAAATCCTCATAGAATCTTTTATATCTATATATAAGGGATTCATAGTAGGATATTCAAAAGGTACTACCTTAAATCCTTAATGGGCTTCTATGTAATAGTTAAGACCCTTGGATTATATAGTACCACTCCTTGATTCATACAAGACCCTTTGGTGGTCTAGTCAAAAAAAAGATTGATTCACAATTTGGTTAAAGGACGACATCTAGTGATGTAGCTGGACAGACTCCTTGATAGTCTATTTAGATCAATTATTGATTTAGTCAAAAGGACTCTATGGCGGTCTAGTCACACTCATCACAGGATTGTTCATTTGGTTTTACCCTACATATTATAAAATAGACTGTGTGAACTGTGCAAGGAATTGTCTAATTATGGACGCGTACATAATTGTGAGATTCAGTGCACGGTAACCACAGTAAGATTTATTATGTGTAAGAGCCGATAGTGACAAAAATAACGAAATGAGAACGATGTAATGGAGGTACGGTGGACGCACCAATGACGCTTCATATACTTGTATATAAGTATCCCTCTTACATTGCAATCATGATGTTATTAAAGATTACTAGAAGTTCAGAACCCTAACCAATGTTGTTCGATCTTTTCAACTTCATGTTTTCAAGCTCTCACAAGTTTCCTCTAAATAAATTTCGGGACGAAATTTCCTAAAGTAGGGGAGACTGTAACACCTGTGCCTCCACGGCCATCAAACAAATGCCAAACCAATGAAATATTGTATTTCATACTTGGGATTTGTAAAAATATGTGTATCATTTACACATATCAACTCTTGTTCGATTTCAAACTCTAAATCGCTTTCTGGAAGGTTATACGCGCACCGATGCGTAAATATAACCAGTTTAATGCAACGAACACTCCAGAATAGTGAAATAGGCTAAACATACCTTAAATAACCTTTACATAACTTAGAAATAAGATTTGGAAGGTTTGGTATGCCAAAATCAAGTTAATTCGTCTACAGGGACTAAATATGACAAACTGCGAAAGAATGCCAATTTGAACTGTAACAGACATTCCGGAACATGACCATAAGTTAAACACACCTTAAATATCCTTTACATAGCTTAGAAATAGGCTTTGAGGGGTTCGGTGTGCTAAAATATACTTTTGGGTCATTCAGGGACTAAAAGTGTCAAAAAGCGCACAAGTTTGCACTTTTGCGCATAACTTACGTTCTGAATAAATCCGGACATCCAAAAATTTATGTAAGCATGACTATATTATGCTTTAGTGTTTGGCTTGCCAAAAATCCATTCGTCGCGTCATTTGGATCGTTTTTCACGCTTATGCGCATTCCGTCGTAATTAAGCGAACATCGCGTTCGTACGGCCAAACGAACCAATGTCCGGCATATTTTTGAGCATGTTTCATGTCCACAATGTTTAGGCAACATTTTAGGGCCTTAAAGTTGGCTTTACGGGCCTTAGAAGTGTCGGAAATGGCCTTAAACACGTGCAGGGACTGAAACTGTCATTCTGCAAACTTATTTCTGATCTGTGCAGGCCAGGCGGCCCGCCTCAGTTTCTGAATATCCTCGCGCGGCCCGCGTGGCTCCTTCTGACCAGGTTAACTGCATTTAACAGCAGATTGCAGCTGTTTAATCCACAACCACATGTTCTCACTTGTCTAGTCAGCTGATAAGAACCCATTTTTATCCACCATAACTTTCCAACACTTGTACGGATACGATTAAAGCACGGTTTCCATGAAACGATCTTAATGGTGGACCGAAAACTATAAATACCCCATGCCCCCCATTGCTTAAACCACTAGAATTTTGATTTGAGAAACTCTAAGTTGAAACCATTGTTTCATACCTGAGATTCTTGAATCGAGATTAGCATTCGGGGACCCTTCGTAAGTATTCTTTCGTTCTTTTATTGCTTTTTGAGTCTTTCGAGTCTGAAAGTCAAACTTTGTTTGACTTTCTGCGTTAACCAGTTTATGGTCAATGCGAAGTTCGTTTGAACTTCGCAACGTGAGTGTAATCACGTTGGTTATAGTCCCTTGGGACTATGCCTACTGATTACCACGTTGTCTAGGGTCGTAGGGTAAGCGATCTAATAAATCGCTTATACCTCGAACCCGACCCATTTGGTCGATCATTAGGATCCGACCAAATACATTAGGTGACCATAGTAGGTAGGGAATAACCTTCTGAGGTTATACCCTATGGTCACATCGTTTGAGTAGTTGTATGATAGGTAGTTTATATGCCTTAGGTAAATTACCAGAATACCCTTTTCATGTATAATTGGTAATTAAGCATATGTAACCTAAACCTTTGTCACATAACTGATTATGTAACATGTTTAGGCATATTCTACTTGTCATAGGACTAGTTAGGCGGTCCGAACGCGTTTCACGCGCACGACGCGTTAAAGTAGCATAAGCTACCTTAATGGGTCGCGATGGGTCGAAAGCACTTAGGTTAGGTTTCATGTAGTATGTAGGCCTTGTTAAACCATATCATATGAGTTCCAATACTCATTTGGTTTACCAAGCCTCATCCTATCCGATCTCCCGATTTAAGTCCGGTTTATTTATATAGTTTTAGATTGCCGACTGATTCCGTGCTCCCTCTAGCTTTGTTTGGTTGTTGTTCAAGACCTCTAAGCATTCTCAGGCGAGTACATTATTCCCCTATTTTACTGTTTTCAATTGTTTTGGGGTGACTCATATGTGCTAAATGTTTTCAAGATTTTAACGATGGTATCAAAACGATTTTCGATGTTATAACGATGGTTTCAAAAACGATTAAGACGATTTATACAAAACTAATAACGATTTCGATAATGTGAACGAACTTGTTGGTTGGGTTACATAACAAATGACATTCATTAGCAATGATCAAGCCGACCAGTATTAGGTTATGGTACCATAGGATCTGACAAATCCCGTTATTTATTACACCCGTGGTTATGTGTGGGTGTGGTGGGTAGCGACTGAATCTGAAATTGTTAATTTATCCTTTGGTAAGGGTTTATTAATGCGAGTTGTTAATTTACCCTTTGGTAAGGGTTTGTTAATGCGAAAACGAGAAGCGACGAGAAATGAGTCACGAAGGTTTGAATGTTATTAGCGAGACGACCATATAAGTAGTTTCACGACCTAAAACGAATTTAACGATTTGGGTAAACGATTGGCTTCAAAGCGATATACGATTGGGTTTTGGTTAAGTGTTTATATGATTTACATTGATCATGCATTTCCACAAAACATAGTTTTGATTTAAACCAAGTTTTACTTCAATACTATGTTCTTGTGCATATGGTTTAGTTGATACATTTTCACTAGCCATACATATCATTTTGGTTACACATTACATGGTTTACATTTGACACATAAACACTTTTGACATTGGTTATACATTACATGATTTACATCTTGACATAAACATTTTTACATATTATTTCAATACATTTGGAAGTTGGTTTAAACATAGACATCTTACATTGTTGGTTTGGTTTGAGTAAGTGATTAAGTAACGAGGCGTGTGTAATATGATACAAGCATGGTGGATACGCCGCTGGTACTTCCTATATATAAGTGTTTGTATGGTATTACATATCGTAGCGTTATTTGAATCATTTCAATTTGGACATATAACATTTTATACAAATAACATACTTTTCACAATTTGCTTTACTAAAACAAATGTTTTTGGGTTACGAGTCATGGCTACGAGGTTTTATAAACTATAACCCGCTTGATTTGAGTTGGTTAATTAAGTTGCAATGTTATACTCTTTTCAAAACAAGGTTTTTATAAAGTATTGCAACATCTAAACTAGCCATGATTTCAACACTCCTACAAAACCTATGTATTCGCCAGCATTTCTTTGCTGACCTCGTTTTCACATATGTTTCAGGTATTGTTGAAAGATATCAATTGATAGGATGCATGCTCACATAGGACTGGACAAGGCTTAGTGACTCAATAACAATGATAGACTATGTTTAAATTGTGTATTTAGATTTCCAGACGATGTAATTATTCAATGTTTAATAAAACAAAACACTTTTTGGTATCCATGGTTATGAAACATTAATTCTGTTACAACACTCCCCGACGTTTCCGCCACGTTTTGTATGTTACACGTGGTCGGGGTGTGACATATACTCTCCCCGGGATCCTGTGCCTCCCCTTCAACACTTTATGGCCTGGTATCGGAGGCGACAGAAGTACTACCTGTCGCATGATGCTAACGAAACTAAAAGTCCGGGCGGCACTCTTTCTTGTGTGCTCAGAGGAACTCCAACTTACAACTATACTTTGTCTTTCACACTCCATAGCTCTAGCTCTAAGATGAGGATTTGGTTATTAACCCGAAGAGGTGCCCGTGAATGGAGTCCCTACGAATTCTTCTTTTATGGAGTTGGAGTTAGGGATCAGATACGGTGGCCTCTTCCTGTTCCTCCAATGGGCAGCCGATAACGGATGATGTCGACTATAGGTTCTATGTCCACCAAAAGCAGCGCTAAACCGCCCACGAAAACGAAGGAAGAGCAAGGCACATCTGTTACACGAAGAAGGGAATGGCTGAAATTGAGCGTGATAGTACCCAACACGTGCAAATATAACCTGCGGTATAGAGCGAGCCCGGGGGTCGTCTTAGCGGTGGATTTACATCGTTCAGAGGCTTTGCTAAACTGGCTATCAAGATAGAGATAGAGTAAGATGAAATTTTATTTAATTTAAGGCTATTCCATTAGGGATTTCTACCTTAGTAGATGGAAGACCAACCAAATCTCAATTTCTAAAGATAGAACTTACTTCTTTCAAGCGATCGACGAAAGCTTTCTTTCACAGGCGGATCAGTGCTCTGATTCTACTTATTAGATTTTGAAAAATGAAAAGCTTTACCTAAAAAAGAGGGTCTTGCGATGCTTCTTCACCCTAGGTCACCAACCAGTGGAAGAGTCGAAAGCGGAGTAGAAATGAACCTTTAGTCACGTAGGGGTCCCTAGAACGTTGCCGAAACTTAGAATAGGGTTTCTGTAAAGATACCTAGGCTCTAACCTCACTTTCCTCTGGGAACTTAGAATATTAAAACCTGAATACATACAGAACGCATAGTACTCGAATATAGTCTCCAACCGTTGCCGAAAAACAAACAGTCAAGATTTCGTTTTCAAACATACGCTAAAGTTGTGTTTTACACACGGTACACGAAACGATTACATACAGTACACAAAACTCTGAGAGTTTAGGAAACATGCATTTAAAGACCTTCGGAAACTTATGTTGACGTTCATTAAAGGTCATCACGTAGGAACTGCAAATATTGACTCGGGCACACACTATTATCCATATTGTCTATGATATTTTAACTTCCCGAGCAGGCAGCCTACGCATAAAGAAACGCTAGTGCACGACGGAGGTAAAGTCCTTAAATGGCTCTGTCATGATTCGAATAAGTCTTGTTTCGATTACACGGTCATTCACTTTGTTATTATTCGGACTTACCTGCAAACAACACAATACTGAGGAGATAACATAGTCTAAATTTCGAGGATGAAATTTCTGTAACAGGGGGAGAATGTGACAACCGGGGATTTACGGTTCTTAATTACGTGATTAACAGGTGATTAACGCATTAATTTTTTTTTGGGTAAAGGGTTACCCCGGTGATTTTATAAATTCACAACCAAATAAGAACAAGTAGTGTAGAAAGCCTACACTAGTTCAAACATAGGACATGCCCTATGAATGTACAACCAAACCAAACAAGAACAACCTATAACAAAAACAGAAACAAACGGCCACTAGTCTAAAAACTAGGACAAACAACACAAAAACCCTTAATCAGCTGCCATCTCAAATAAACCTGGGCCATCAATACCCCAATCCTCTAGAAGCCTTCGGACATTGACACAATTCTTCAGCTTCGCTCCCATCAACTTGTACCGCACTTGTTGAAGAACAATTTCACTTATAGTCTCAGGAGGCCGCAATTGATTCTTGAATAACCTCGAGTTTCGCTCTTGCCAAATAAAATAAGCAGAAGCCGCCACTACCAATCTAGCTACGAACCCAGCAACCGTTTTTGGTTTGGAATGCTCAATCAACCAGTTAGAAATGTCATTCCATTTAGGTTGAACCGAGACCATACCAATTTTCATCCTAACCTTATGCCACACTTCAGTAGAGAATTTGCATTCAAAGAAAAGGTGATTATGCGAGTCATGGTTGGCATAACAAAGCAAACAGCACATCATGTTCATATTCTTCCTACGCGAAAAATCCCAAGACAAGATTTTATCTTGAGTAAGCAACTTCCTCCTCATGATAAGCCACATTAAAAACGCATGACGGGGAATGCATTGAGGGAACCAAACAATACGACTCCAATCGACCTCCCCAGCCTGATGACGAACCGAATCCCAAGCACGCGAGGAAGAAAAATCAAACAAGTTGTCACCATACCGCCACATAAGCTTATCCGGTTTATGCGGCACCAAGCTCAGCTGATCAAGCTGATTAAGACCCGGATATGAAACCCTCCATTCATTTGTCCAATTCCATGAATTAGCAGAATAAAGGACAGACACTTTAGAACCCATATCAAACCCCGCGTTAGCAATGACTCTAGGAGAAATGATAGCATCCAAAGGCCCTAACTCACTCCACCAATCAAACCAAGCTGAAGTATTAACCCCATTACCAATCTCGGTCCATATAAACTTCCTTATAATCGGCCGAATCTGAAGCAACTTTCTCCAAGACCAGCAGCATGAAGACGGAACTCTACACGCCCAAAAACTGTTACCTTTAAGCCTGTAAGAATGAACCCATTCAACCCACAAGGATCTACGATTCGTAAGAATACTCCAAATATGAGTCGTCATGAGAGCCATGTTAACATCCCCAATCCGACGAATACCTAAGCCACCTTCATACTTCGGAACACAAACCGAATTCCACGACACTTTAGCCCGCCCTTTTTGAAACGCACTGTCATGGGACCATAAAAAATTCCTCATCAAAGCCTCCAACTGAAGAGTTACCCGAGAAGGTAATATGAAAACAGACGACCAGTATATATGCATGGAAGACAACACAGAAATAATCAGCTGCAACCTGCCTGCAAATGAGAGCAATTTATTCCTCCAATGCAAAATCCGTTTTTCCAGTTTCTCCACCAGCACATAACAATCCTTATGGAGCAACCTAGAAGAGATAAGAGGCACACCAAGATACTTCACAGGTAAAGAACCCTCCTTAAACGGCATAATATTCAAAATAGCATTTTTCACATAAGAAGGCACGTTTGAGAAGAACACTGTACTTTTCTGCACATTAGGCGACAAACCAGACATTTTCGAAAATGAATCAAGGGACTTCATAATGCATCTGGCTGAGGCAATCTCACCTTTCGCGAATATAAATAAATCGTCCGCGAAACAAAGATTAATAATACGCTGACGCTCACACTTATTGTGGAATTTAAATGAAGAGTCAATCCTTACCGAATGTTGAAGGATCGCCGTAAGCACCTCCATAACCAACGTGAACAAATAAGGAGAGACCGGATCACCTTGCCGTAGACCCCGATTACCCTTAAAGTAACCATGAACCTCCCCATTAACACAAACCGAATACGTAGTAGTAGAAACACATAGCATGATCCAACGAACCATCTTATGGTGAAAACCGAACCCAATCAAAACATCGTTGAGAAAATTCCAATCAACCGTGTCATAAGCCTTCTGAATATCAACTTTAAAAGCACATTTAGGAGGCCCGATATTACGATGATAATTATGCATCAGCTCCTGCGTTAACAAAATGTTATCAGAGATTTTTCTACCTGGAACAAAAGCTGACTGGTTGATGCTAACAATATCGTCCAAACCCACTTTAACACGATCAGCCACTATCTTGCTAATGCATTTATACAACACATTACAACAAGCAATCGGGCGATAGTCCGTCACCATAACTGGAGAAGTGGACTTAGGAAGAAGAACAATAAGTGTGTGGTTTAACTCCCGAAGAAGTTTCCCAGAATTAAAAAAATCGATAACAGCCTCCGCCACTTCACTACCCACAATATGCCAAGCCCCTTTAAAAAAACCAGCAGTAAAACCATCTGGCCCCGGAGCTTTGTCTGAACCAATGGAAAACATCGCCTGCTTAACCTCTTCTACTGTAACCGGTCTAGCCATATGAGCCGCAATATTGACATCCAAAGTTGTAGAAAATAAATCAGGGGACGGACTCAGAGACGTGTCTCCCGGGCAGCCCAAAAAATTTTGATAGTGTTTAACGAACGCTTCCTGAACCGCATCACCTTCAAACACCTTCCCGCTAGTATCTTGAATAACATCAATATGATTATAATGAATCTTGTTTTTGAGAACCGAATGAAAAAAAGCCGAATTAGAATCCCCGGCCGCCAACCAGTCCACTTTGGACTTTTGCTTTAAAAATCTCTCCTCGTCTAGAAGGGCTTCTTGATAAACACGTCGGGTACTAGCCTCTTCCTCTCGCAACAACATAGAAGACGGATCAATATCAACGTTGTGCTGAATCTCATCAAGCTTAGCCCTCAGATCTTTAACTTTCTTATGAAGATTTCCTTGCTGAAAAAGTAAAGCTCTCAGCGGAGACTTAAGCAATCGAAGCTTCTTAACCACCGAAAATTGCGGCACACCTCTAATACTTGTTTCCCAATTTCGCTTAACAATGACTAAAAAATCAGGCTTACGTATAAGAAAATTGGCAAACTTGAATGATCTATGTTTAAGTTTCCCCTCTTCTGGAACTTTCAGAACACACGGGCAATGGTCCGACAAACGAGCCGGGTAAAAGACTGCCACCGCATTAGGAAATTGAGCTATAAATTGCGAATTCCCCATAACCCTATCAAGTTTTTTCAACAAACCAATCCCCTTTTTTGGCTTCTGACTCCAAGTGAAATGAATACCCGAGCGATTTAGATCAATCACCTCAACATCATCAACACACGCTTGAAATTCTCGCATGCTAGCCGAGATCGAGGAACACCCCGTAGACTTGTCCTCCAAATTAAGAGCCGTGTTAAAATCTCCAAGCATGATCCAAGGAGCATCACGAACAAATGCCTTATGAAAAGAGAGCTGATTCCATAATTCCCTACGCGAAACATAATAATTTGCGGCATAGATAATCGAGCAAAACACCATTTTTTTCTCCTTTTTAAAATTCAGCTGAAAATGCATTACCTGATCCGACAGAGAAATAACCATAACATCAAAAATAACTGGGTTCCAACCAACAATAATCCGGGTTCCTTTATCACAACGATCACCATTAGACGCCCAATGCCAAGACCGAAACACCGACTTGCAAATATGAGGAAGATTATTCAGATCGACGTGAGACTCCAGAATAGCACAAAAACTTAAATTAAAATCTTTAATAGCCTGACGAACCTCCGCTTGCTTAATGGGGCGGTTCAAACCCCTAATATTCCAAGAGGCCAGATTAACCATTAATAACTAGCGAGGAAGGAGTGCTTGCCCCTTTTTTATTATCTTTTTTAACGGTACCCTGATTCAAAAACGCATCCATCCCATAACCATCGGCTACATTAAACACCTCATCCTCCTCTTCTTCCCCATCTCCACCACGACCCTCTCCTGACTTGTTACCATCCACCTCATAAACATTTGGATCATTAAGGACATCAAAAGGGTTCGTAGATTGAAATCTGGACGCAGACGCAGACGACCCACTAGCTCCATCTTGAGACTTCTTAGATATCACTAGCCTATACTCGAACTTAGGCTTGGGCTTGTTAATAGGAAAACCAGAATTTCTAGTAACTTTCTTACCATAAACACCTGTGTTTATCTTCGTCAACCACTGGCTTCTTACCAGCTCTTGAGTTATTACGAGCATCAGATTGTAATTTCGGCTTGTGCGGGCAAGAATCATCAGAGTGGCCAAACACACAACAATGACCACAACGCAGAGGAACCCACTCGAATTCGACAGACATAGTTTCCTTAATGAAACCCTCCCCATCTGGTTCAGGAACGTGATCTCCTCTCTTAACTTCTTTTCAGCCGAAACCTCTATTAAAGCTCTAGCATAACTACTACGGCCCCACATATCCATGCACATCGATGATGTATACGAATCCAGAACTTTCGGCACACCAATAGTAGTAGCAATCTTACTAAGGCCGTCTTCCGTATAAGCCGCAATCGGGACATCATGAATTTTAACCCATACTTGCACATTCTTAACACCCTTTTTTTCCAATTTAGTAGTCGGACTCCAGATATTTAGAAAAAGCGGCTGTGATCTAATAATCCAAGGGCCGTCTTTTAAAACATTCATCATACCTGTTTCATCGGAGAACTTGAAGAAGAAAAACCCGTTATCATTCATCATGGACTTTTGAACACCATACTTTTTCCAGTTAGTACGCACAAAGTAATCTACGACAGGAAAAGCAACCAGATCACCAAGAAAGTAGCCATACAATGTGTTTGCCAATTTATCTTGAGCTAACCGAACTGAATCTTTAACGCATTAATTAATAGTGTTTGAGACGCAAATTAACCTAATTAGGCCTTTGGAGTGCCAAGGAACGTCTGTACGACTTTACAGTGCGCGAACGGTGATTTACGGAAAAATCTGGTGAATATTAAGCGACAACGAAACGAAACCATACGAAATACTGACAACGCCGACAAGTATGGATGTTACACGAATATTTTATGTTGTGAATTTATTGGGCTTCCGTACGGCACAAATATAAACGTGGACTAAAAACGCGATAGCAGAAAACGCATCGGCAATGAAACGAAAGCGACAGAGATGCCTGTCATCTTCAGAACCTACATATGACGCTATATTATGCTCCGTAATAAAATTTTAGTGATTACAGTCGAAACCGGATCGAAAAACGGATCAGAAACGGCAAACGAGGCATTTTACGCGATTTTACGCAACCGACGAACGAACACGCAAACGTCGACTACCGACCGTATTTTTGTGTATTTTAATTTTTGACGTTAAACAGAGTTCGGGTTTTGACAACGGGTCTCGTAGGAATTACGGGCCGCTTAAACACGGGGATTAAGCTTGTGGGCCCTGGGCCCAAGCCCAACACCCACAAACCTAAACCTACACATAGAGATCAAGATCCTATAAAATCGTATAAAATATCTACAATCCTTCCAAAATCTATGCATAATCTTTTAGAATCTCTATATAATCTATCCAAAATATTTTGTGCAAAATTTGCACAAGATCTCTGAAGATTCAAACCTTTCTATAAAACACCCTCCTCCTCCTTTGTCTTGTGCAGACATTTATACACACACATATACAATTACCAAACACCCTCTCATTCACTCTCCTCTCTCTCGATACACACACAAATAGAAACACAGAAGTTGAATCAGAACTTTACATCTTCAAGTTGAAACACCCACTCATAACAACACACATCCACTTCCTCTCTCCCGTGAGTCCGGCGACCGGAGTCACCGGTGGAGCCGGTGGCTGCTGGCAGTTTGTTCTGGTCCACTCCGACGGGTGAGGCACCCCCCTGTTACAGATTCAACGACCACCACCACCACGGTCCGGTGGTGGTGCGGCGGCCACGAACGGAAGAGAAAGAACGGGTGGTGCCGGAGATGGGTTCGAGACCGAGAGGAGAGAGAAAAACCGGAGAAGAAGACGGGGACCCGATGATTTCTGGCGACTGTGTTCTCTGGCAGAAGCGCCGTTTTCCGGCAGTGGCGGGCCGACGGAGGTGGAGTTATTTCTGATTGACATGCTTCCCGACAACCCCGGTAACACTCGTTTCTGTCTCTCTTCGCTTTCTTTCATTTCTTTTTCTGAGAATTGATGATGAGGGTGAATTGTTGCTAAGAGGATGATGATGATGTTCGAGTCGTGATGTTGATGATAATGACAATGGAATGGTTATGTTGGTTCGGTCATCTCAGATTTCAGTTTGTTTCGGGTCTCGGCTCAGGAAGCCGGATTGGTTCAGGTATGGTTCAGCGAGCTCGGGTTCAACAGGGTTCGTTTTTGGGTTCGGGTCAGCGGTCAGGTCAACGGTTCGGGTCGAATCGGTCAACCCGAGTCGACTCGGTCAAACGCAGGTCAACAGTGAGTTGACTCGGTCAACTCAGTCAAGCAGCTCGACATAAGGACTTGGTAAAACTAATGGCGCGTTTAATATTGTGTTTTTTTTATATAGATTTAATCTTTCGTGAACGAGCTCGAACCGAACTGAATTAGTGTTTATCTTATACCTTGACGTTTTTATGAAAGTTTTATATATTAATGATTGATTATTAATTATATTGTTGAATTTTGAAAATATCAACAACTTGTGTTGTTGGGGGCCGTCCAAAAACAGAGGAAACTCTGCCCGTTTTTCGAGAAAATCCGTAAAATAAAGGGCGTTTATTTATAAAACAAAACATGTTTTATTGAGAAACGACGACTAGTGATATCAGGCGACTTTTATGAAAACTAGCAAAAGCATATAATTACTTTCGACAACACTTCGCAATTTTCGAAAACGACGATTCAGAAAGTAATTTACAAAAATAAATATAGTATTTATATTTATTTTAAACTTGGATATTTCGACAACTCTTTTATAAAAATAAATATAGTCGGTATATTTATTTCAGATAACAAACCATATGACTTCTTTTATAAAATAAATATAACTATTATATTTATTTTAAACGACTTCAACGCTAAAACTCCATTAAATAAATATAAGTTTTTTATATTTATTTCAAGCGCCGAAACGGCATATACGTATATTTTTGGCAAATATACACAAGACGTGATATATATAATACAAGTTATTATATATTACTTTCATACGAAACGCGATATATGATACGAGTTTGTTATATGATATTTTCATAGAAATATTCTTTTATACACGTATGACTACTCGAGACGGCTAACACACTTACAACGATATATTTATATATTCTTATATAAATATTTATTCATTTTAAGTCTCTCGGAAACTAAGTCTTTTTCAAGACTTATTAAACTGCTACTGACATTAAACGGGACTTAACACGTATAACTTAATCTTTTCCATTAAGTTAACAACTTACCGTTGAATCGTTCGATTAACGATTCGGTAGAGCTCGGTGACACGTAGACTAGTTACCGCTTTTATTTAGAAACTTATTAGATATTCCGTGTTAGGAATATTGTAGAATGCACGCTAGCGAGTCTCACTTTGGAAACGACATCACGGAGTCGTAATTAGCTAGCTTTGCACATGGAAATTCAGGTGAGTTCATAACCCCCACTTTTTACTGTTTACATTTTTGTAAATGTTTTCGGGGTGGAAAGACATGCACGTTTTGCAAAAACATACAAAGTTCTGAACAAATGCAAAACTCGTATTTCTAAATCATATTACGAAGGGATTTCGAGGAACTCAAATGATTTACGAAAGGTTTATACTAAACATACCGGTTTTTACAAAACAAATGCGTATTATCGAAAGGTGAATGATTTTTCATGACTAGGGATGGGATCATCTGGTGATAATATTGAGGAAGGATCAGTCTTAGAGACTGGGGGAGGATCAGTCTTAGAGACTGGGGTAAAGTACATGTACAATGATTACAGACACTTACAGACATTTTTATACATGGTATGGTTAGCTTAAGGAGGGTTTACTACTTAGATCATGTGAGTGGGTAGGCGCAACTTGAGGCCATTAATCCTCATTGTAGGACCGAGGGACAGGAGCGGTAGATCTATCTGGGTGTAGTGAGCCCAGCCCCAGGCCCAGCAGAACGGACCTCGGGGTGACTTTGTGCCCAACGCATAAATCCGCTAAGTTTGAGTCTTCCTACTTGCACTTCACACATATCAATGGCCTTGCAAACCATTGGTGATCTCTTTTTTTTCCTTATTGCTACATACCAGGGACATATATACTTACAAAACTACTTGTTCATACAAATTAAATACCATGTTTTATACAAAATTCAAAGCATAGGAGTATGCGGGTATGGACTCAAAGTCAGGGTGGGCATTGACGGTTATGCGAACATTACAAATACAAGACTTTACAAATACATGGTTTTTATGAACATAACGTGTTACAAACACAACGTTTCCATATAACTTGGCAAGAAAATGACTTTTGATTCGTTTTCTCAATACTATTTCAAAAACCGGTTATTCCAAATATTTATTTCAAATCTTTCACAACTCAAAAGATTTATTTCAAATCTTTCACAAACAAACTATGGACTCGCTCAACTTTATGTTGACTTTTTCGCATGTTTCTTTCTCAGGTTACAGTTCTAAGACAAGGCACGGTTGGAATAGGAGAACCATTGGAGATGGGCGTTCAATTTCTAAAAGACTTAGATTATTTGCTTCCGCTGTGCAATGAAGATACCAGTCCAGTCACGCCAATGCTCTGATAATTTCGGGGTGTGACATTCAAAAATTGACCTTAGATCGGGGTATCACCAACTAAAGGTCAAGGAGGAAGATGTGCTGAAGACGGCTTTCCACACGAGATACGGACATTACGAATTCCTCGTGATGTCATTTGGGCTAACAAATGCACCCGCGGCCTTCATGGACCTCATGAATCGGGTTTGCAAGCCAATGTTGGATAAGTCGGTCATCGTGTTTATCGATGATATTTTGGTATATTCAAAAAGTGAAGCTGACACCACTTGCAAGAAGTGTTAGAAACACTTAGACGAGAAAGGCCGTATGCGAAATTCTCTAAGTGTGCCTTTTTTTGGGTAAAGGGTTACCCCGGTGATTTTATAAATTCACAACCAAATAAGAACAAGTAGTGTAGAAAGCCTACACTAGTTCAAACATAGGACATGCCCTATGAATGTACAACCAAACCAAACAAGAACAACCTATAACAAAAACAGAAACAAACGGCCCCTAGTCTAAAAACTAGGACAAACAACACAAAAACCCTTAATCAGCTGCCATCTCAAATAAACCTGCGCCATCAATACCCCAATCCTCTAGAAGCCTTCGGACATTGACACAATTCTTCAGCTTCGCTCCCATCAACTTGTACCGCACTTGTTGAAGAACAATTTCACTTATAGTCTCAGGAGGCCGCAATTGATTCTTGAATAACCTCGAGTTTCGCTCTTGCCAAATAAAATAAGCAGAAGCCGCCACTACCAATATAGCTACTAACCCAGCAACCGTTTTTGGTTTGGAATGCTCAATCAACCAGTTAGAAATGTCATTCCATTTAGGTTGAACCGAGACCATACCAATTTTCATCCTAACCTTATGCCACACTTCAGTAGAGAATTTTCATTCAAAGAAAAGGTGATTATGCGAGTCATGGTTGGCATAACAAAGCAAACAGCACATCATGTTCATATTCTTCCTACGCGAAAAATCCCAAGACAAGATTTTATCTTGAGTAAGCAACTTCCTCCTCATGATAAGCCACATTAAAAACGCATGACGGGGAATGCATTGAGGGAACCAAACAATACGACTCCAATCGACCTCCCCAGCCTGATGACGAACCGAATCCCAAGCACGCGAGGAAGAAAAATCAAACAAGTTGTCACCATACCGCCACATAAGCTTATCCGGTTTATGCGGCACCAAGCTCAGCTGATCAAGCTGATTAAGACCCAGATATGAAACCCTCCATTCATTCGGCCAATTCCATGAATTAACAGAATAAAGGACAGACACTTTAGAACCCATATCAAACCCCGCGTTAGCAATGACTCTAGGAGAAATGATAGCATCCAAAGGCCCTAACTCACTCCACCAATCAAACCAAGCTGAAGTATTCACCCCATTACCAATCTCGGTCCATATAAACTTCCTTATAATCGGCCGAATCTGAAGTAACTTTCTCCAAGACCAGCAGCATGAAGACGGAACTCTACACGCCCAAAAACTGTTACCTTTAAGCATGTAAGAATGAACCCATTCAACCCACAAGGATCTACGATTCGTAAGAATACTCCAAATATGAGTCGTCATGAGAGCCATGTTAACATCCCCAATCCGACGAATACCTAAGCCACCTTCATACTTCGGAACACAAACCGAATTCCACGACACTTTAGCCCGCCCTTTTTGAAACGCACTGTCATGGGACCATAAAAAATTCCTCATCAAAGCCTCCAACTGAAGAGTTACCCGAGAAGGTAATATGAAAACAGACGACCAGTATATATGCATGGAAGACAACACATAAATAATCAGCTGCAACCTGCCTGCAAATGAGAGCAATTTATTCCTCCAATGCAAAATCCGTTTTTCCAGTTTCTCCACCAGCACATAACAATCCTTATGGAGCAACCTAGAAGAGATAAGAGGCACACCAAGATACTTCACAGGTAAAGAACCCTCCTTAAACGGCATAATATTCAAAATAGCATTTTTCACATAAGAAGGCACGTTTGAGAAGAACACTGTACTTTTCTGCACATTAGGCGACAAACCAGACATTTTCGAAAATGAATCAAGGGACTTCATAATGCATCTGACTGAGGCAATCTCACCTTTCGCGAATATAAATAAATCGTCCGCGAAACAAAGATTAATAATACGCTGACGCTCACACTTATTGTGGAATTTAAATGAAGAGTCAATCCTTACCGAATGTTGAAGGATCGCCGTAAGCACCTCCATAACCAACGTGAACAAATAAGGAGAGACCGGATCACCTTGCCGTAGACCCCGATTACCCTTAAAGTAACCATGAACCTCCCCATTAACACAAACCGAATACGTAGTAGTAGAAACACATAGCATGATCCAACGAACCATCTTATGGTGAAAACCGAACCCAATCAAAACATCGTTGAGAAAATTCCAATCAACCGTGTCATAAGCCTTCTGAATATCAACTTTAAAAGCACATTTAGGAGGCCCGATATTACGATGATAATTATGCATCAGCTCCTGCGTTAACAAAATGTTATCAGAGATTTTTCTACCTGGAACAAAAGCTGACTGGTTGATGCTAACAATATCGTCCAAACCCACTTTAACACGATCAGCCACTATCTTGCTAATGCATTTATACAACACATTACAACAAGCAATCGGGCGATAGTCCGTCACCATAACTGGAGAAGTGGACTTAGGAAGAAGAACAATAAGTGTGTGGTTTAACTCCCGAAGAAGTTTCCCAGAATTAAAAAAATCGATAACAGCCTCCGCCACTTCACTACCCACAATATGCCAAGCCCCTTTAAAAAAACCAGCAGTAAAACCATCTGGCCCCGGAGCTTTGTCTGAACCAATGGAAAACATCGCCTGCTTAACCTCTTCTACTGTAACCGGTCTAGCCATATGAGCCGCAATATTGACATCCAAAGTTGTAGAAAATAAATCAGGGGACGGACTCAGAGACGTGTCTCCCGGGCAGCCCAAAAAATTTTGATAGTGTTTAACGAACGCTTCCTGAACCGCATCACCTTCAAACACCTTCCCGCTAGTATCTTGAATAACATCAATATGATTATAATGAATCTTGTTTTTGAGAACCGAATGAAAAAAAGCCGAATTAGAATCCCCGGCCGCCAACCAGTCCACTTTGGACTTTTGCTTTAAAAATCTCTCCTCGTCTAGAAGGGCTTCTTGATAAACACGTCGGGTACTAGCCTCTTCCTCTCGCAACAACATAGAAGACGGATCAATATCAACGTTGTGCTGAATCTCATCAAGCTTAGCCCTCAGATCTTTAACTTTCTTATGAAGATTTCCTTGCTGAAAAAGTAAAGCTCTCAGCGGAGACTTAAGCAATCGAAGCTTCTTAACCACCGAAAATTGCGGCACACCTCTAATACTTGTTTCCCAATTTCGCTTAACAATGACTAAAAAATCAGGCTTACGTATAAGAAAATTGGCAAACTTGAATGATCTATGTTTAAGTTTCCCCTCTTCTGGAACTTTCAGAACACACGGGCAATGGTCCGACAAACGAGCCGGGTAAAAGACTGCCACCGCATTAGGAAATTGAGCTATAAATTGCGAATTCCCCATAACCCTATCAAGTTTTTTCAACAAATCAATCCCCTTTTTTGGCTTCTGACTCCAAGTGAAATGAATACCCGAGCGATTTAGATCAATCACCTCAACATCATCAACACACGCTTGAAATTCTCGCATGCTAGCCGAGATCGAGGAACACCCCGTAGACTTGTCCTCCAAATTAAGAGCCGTGTTAAAATCTCCAAGCATGATCCAAGGAGCATCACGAACAAATGCCTTATGAAAAGAGAGCTGATTCGATAATTCCCTACGCGAAACATAATAATTTGCGGCATAGATAATCGAGCAAAACACCATTTTTTTCTCCTTTTTAAAATTCAGCTGAAAATGCATTACCTGATCCGACAGAGAAATAACCATAACATCAAAAATAACTGGGTTCCAACCAACAATAATCCGGGTTCCTTTATCACAACGATCACCATTAGACGCCCAATGCCAAGACCGAAACACCGACTTGCAAATATGAGGAAGATTATTCAGATCGACGTGAGACTCCAGAATAGCACAAAAACTTAAATTAAAATCTTTAATAGCCTGACGAACCTCCGCTTGCTTAATGGGGCGGTTCAAACCCCTAATATTCCAAGAGGCCAGATTAACCATTAATAACTAGCGAGGAAGGAGTGCTTGCCCCTTTTTTATTATCTTTTTTAACGGTACCCTGATTCAAAAACGCATCCATCCCATAACCATCGGCTACATTAAACACCTCATCCTCCTCTTCTTCCCCATCTCCACCACGACCCTCTCCTGACTTGTTACCATCCACCTCATAAACATTTGGATCATTAAGGACATCAAAAGGGTTCGTAGATTGAAATCTGGACGCAGACGCAGACGACCCACTAGCTCCATCTTGAGACTTCTTAGATATCACTAGCCTATACTCGAACTTAGGCTTGGGCTTGTTAATAGGAAAACCAGAATTTCTAGTAACTTTCTTACCATAAACACCTGTGTTTATCTTCGTCAACCACTGGCTTCTTACCAGCTCTTGAGTTATTACGAGCATCAGATTGTAATTTCGGCTTGTGCGGGCAAGAATCATCAGAGTGGCCAAACACACAACAATGACCACAACGCAGAGGAACCCACTCGAATTCGACAGACATAGTTTCCTTAATGAAACCCTCCCCATCTGGTTCAGGAACGTGATCTCCTCTCTTAACTTCTTTTCAGCCGAAACCTCTATTAAAGCTCTAGCATAACTACTACGGCCCCACATATCCATGCACATCGATGATGTATACGAATCCAGAACTTTCGGCACACCAATAGTAGTAGCAATCTTACTAAGGCCGTCTTCCGTATAAGCCGCAATCGGGACATCATGAATTTTAACCCATACTTGCACATTCTTAACACCCTTTTTTTCCAATTTAGTAGTCGGACTCCAGATATTTAGAAAAAGCGGCTGTGATCTAATAATCCAAGGGCCGTCTTTTAAAACATTCATCATACCTGTTTCATCGGAGAACTTGAAGAAGAAAAACCCGTTATCATTCATCATGGACTTTTGAACACCATACTTTTTCCAGTTAGTACGCACAAAGTAATCTACGACAGGAAAAGCAACCAGATCACCAAGAAAGTAGCCATACAATGTGTTTGCCAATTTATCTTGAGCTAACCGAACTGAATCTTTAACGCATTAATTAATAGTGTTTGAGACGCAAATTAACCTAATTAGGCCTTTGGAGTGCCAAGGAACGTCTGTACGACTTTACAGTGCGCGAACGGTGATTTACGGAAAAATCTGGTGAATATTAAGCGACAACGAAACGAAACCATACGAAATACTGACAACGCCGACAAGTATGGATGTTACACGAATATTTTATGTTGTGAATTTATTGGGCTTCCGTACGGCACAAATATAAACGTGGACTAAAAACGCGATAGCAGAAAACGCATCGGCAATGAAACGAAAGCGACAGAGATGCCTGTCATCTTCAGAACCTACATATGACGCTATATTATGCTCCGTAATAAAATTTTAGTGATTACAGTCGAAACCGGATCGAAAAACGGATCAGAAACGGCAAACGAGGCATTTTACGCGATTTTACGCAACCGACGAACGAACACGCAAACGTCGACTACCGACCGTATTTTTGTGTATTTTAATTTTTGACGTTAAACAGAGTTCGGGTTTTGACAACGGGTCTCGTAGGAATTACGGGCCGCTTAAACACGGGGATTAAGCTTGTGGGCCCTGGGCCCAAGCCCAACACCCACAAACCTAAACCTACACATATAGATCAAGATCCTATAAAATCGTATAAAATATCTACAATCCTTCCAAAATCTATGCATAATCTTTTAGAATCTCTATATAATCTATCCAAAATATTTTGTGCAAAATTTGCACAAGATCTCTGAAGATTCAAACCTTTCTATAAAACACCCTCCTCCTCCTTTGTCTTGTGCAGACATTTATACACACACATATACAATTACCAAACACCCTCTCATTCACTCTCCTCTCTCTCGATACACACACAAATAGAAACACAGAAGTTGAATCAGAACTTTACATCTTCAAGTTGAAACACCCACTCATAACAACACACATCCACTTCCTCTCTCCCGTGAGTCCGGCGACCGGAGTCACCGGTGGAGCCGGTGGCTGCTGGCAGTTTGTTCTGGTCCACTCCGACGGGTGAGGCACCCCCCTGTTACAGATTCAACGACCACCACCACCACGGTCCGGTGGTGGTGCGGCGGCCACGAACGGAAGAGAAAGAACGGGTGGTGCCGGAGATGGGTTCGAGACCGAGAGGAGAGAGAAAAACCGGAGAAGAAGACGGGGACCCGATGATTTCTGGCGACTGTGTTCTCTGGCAGAAGCGCCGTTTTCCGGCAGTGGCGGGCCGACGGAGGTGGAGTTATTTCTGATTGACATGCTTCCCGACAACCCCGGTAACACTCGTTTCTGTCTCTCTTCGCTTTCTTTCATTTCTTTTTCTGAGAATTGATGATGAGGGTGAATTGTTGCTAAGAGGATGATGATGATGTTCGAGTCGTGATGTTGATGATAATGACAATGGAATGGTTATGTTGGTTCGGTCATCTCAGATTTCAGTTTGTTTCGGGTCTCGGCTCAGGAAGCCGGATTGGTTCAGGTATGGTTCAGCGAGCTCGGGTTCAACAGGGTTCGTTTTTGGGTTCGGGTCAGCGGTCAGGTCAACGGTTCGGGTCGAATCGGTCAACCCGAGTCGACTCGGTCAAACGCAGGTCAACAGTGAGTTGACTCGGTCAACTCAGTCAAGCAGCTCGACATAAGGACTTGGTAAAACTAATGGCGCGTTTAATATTGTGTTTTTTTTTATATAGATTTAATCTTTCGTGAACGAGCTCGAACCGAACTGAATTAGTGTTTATCTTATACCTTGACGTTTTTATGAAAGTTTTATATATTAATGATTGATTATTAATTATATTGTTGAATTTTGAAAATATCAACAACTTGTGTTGTTGGGGGCCGTCCAAAAACAGAGGAAACTCTGCCCGTTTTTCGAGAAAATCCGTAAAATAAAGGGCGTTTATTTATAAAACAAAACATGTTTTATTGAGAAACGACGACTAGTGATATCAGGCGACTTTTATGAAAACTAGCAAAAGCATATAATTACTTTCGACAACACTTCGCAATTTTCGAAAACGACGATTCAGAAAGTAATTTACAAAAATAAATATAGTATTTATATTTATTTTAAACTTGGATATTTCGACAACTCTTTTATAAAAATAAATATAGTCGGTATATTTATTTCAGATAACAAACCATATGACTTCTTTTATAAAATAAATATAACTATTATATTTATTTTAAACGACTTCAACGCTAAAACTCCATTAAATAAATATAAGTTTTTTATATTTATTTCAAGCGCCGAAACGGCATATACGTATATTTTTGGCAAATATACACAAGACGTGATATATATAATACAAGTTATTATATATTACTTTCATACGAAACGCGATATATGATACGAGTTTGTTATATGATATTTTCATAGAAATATTCTTTTATACACGTATGACTACTCGAGACGGCTAACACACTTACAACGATATATTTATATATTCTTATATAAATATTTATTCATTTTAAGTCTCTCGGAAACTAAGTCTTTTTCAAGACTTATTAAACTGCTACTGACATTAAACGGGACTTAACACGTATAACTTAATCTTTTCCATTAAGTTAACAACTTACCGTTGAATCGTTCGATTAACGATTCGGTAGAGCTCGGTGACACGTAGACTAGTTACCGCTTTTATTTAGAAACTTATTAGATATTCCGTGTTAGGAATATTGTAGAATGCACGCTAGCGAGTCTCACTTTGGAAACGACATCACGGAGTCGTAATTAGCTAGCTTTGCACATGGAAATTCAGGTGAGTTCATAACCCCCACTTTTTACTGTTTACATTTTTGTAAATGTTTTCGGGGTGGAAAGACATGCACGTTTTGCAAAAACATACAAAGTTCTGAACAAATGCAAAACTCGTATTTCTAAATCATATTACGAAGGGATTTCGAGGAACTCAAATGATTTACGAAAGGTTTATACTAAACATACCGGTTTTTACAAAACAAATGCGTATTATCGAAAGGTGAATGATTTTTCATGACTAGGGATGGGATCATCTGGTGATAATATTGAGGAAGGATCAGTCTTAGAGACTGGGGGAGGATCAGTCTTAGAGACTGGGGTAAAGTACATGTACAATGATTACAGACACTTACAGACATTTTTATACATGGTATGGTTAGCTTAAGGAGGGTTTACTACTTAGATCATGTGAGTGGGTAGGCGCAACTTGAGGCCATTAATCCTCATTGTAGGACCGAGGGACAGGAGCGGTAGATCTATCTGGGTGTAGTGAGCCCAGCCCCAGGCCCAGCAGAACGGACCTCGGGGTGACTTTGTGCCCAACGCATAAATCCGCTAAGTTTGAGTCTTCCTACTTGCACTTCACACATATCAATGGCCTTGCAAACCATTGGTGATCTCTTTTTTTTCCTTATTGCTACATACCAGGGACATATATACTTACAAAACTACTTGTTCATACAAATTAAATACCATGTTTTATACAAAATTCAAAGCATAGGAGTATGCGGGTATGGACTCAAAGTCAGGGTGGGCATTGACGGTTATGCGAACATTACAAATACAAGACTTTACAAATACATGGTTTTTATGAACATAACGTGTTACAAACACAACGTTTCCATATAACTTGGCAAGAAAATGACTTTTGATTCGTTTTCTCAATACTATTTCAAAAACCGGTTATTCCAAATATTTATTTCAAATCTTTCACAACTCAAAAGATTTATTTCAAATCTTTCACAACTCAAAAGATTTATTTCAAATCTTTCACAAACAAACTATGGACTCGCTCAACTTTATGTTGACTTTTTCGCATGTTTCTTTCTCAGGTTACAGTTCTAAGACAAGGCACGGTTGGAATAGGAGAACCATTGGAGATGGGCGTTCAATTTCTAAAAGACTTAGATTATTTGCTTCCGCTGTGCAATGAAGATACCAGTCCAGTCACGCCAATGCTCTGATAATTTCGGGGTGTGACATTCAAAAATTGACCTTAGATCGGGGTATCACCAACTAAAGGTCAAGGAGGAAGATGTGCTGAAGACAGCTTTCCACACGAGATACGGACATTACGAATTCCTCGTGATGTCATTTGGGCTAACAAATGCACCCGCGGCCTTCATGGACCTCATGAATCGGGTTTGCAAGCCAATGTTGGATAAGTCGGTCATCGTGTTTATCGATGATATTTTGGTATATTCAAAAAGTGAAGCTGACACCACTTGCAAGAAGTGTTAGAAACACTTAGACGAGAAAGGCCGTATGCGAAATTCTCTAAGTGTGCCTTTTTTTTTTTTGGGTAAAGGGTTACCCCGGTGATTTTATAAATTCACAACCAAATAAGAACAAGTAGTGTAGAAAGCCTACACTAGTTCAAACATAGGACATGCCCTATGAATGTACAACCAAACCAAACAAGAACAACCTATAACAAAAACAGAAACAAACGGCCACTAGTCTAAAAACTAGGACAAACAACACAAAAACCCTTAATCAGCTGCCATCTCAAATAAACCTGCGCCATCAATACCCCAATCCTCTAGAAGCCTTCGGACATTGACACAATTCTTCAGCTTCGCTCCCATCAACTTGTACCGCACTTGTTGAAGAACAATTTCACTTATAGTCTCAGGAGGCCGCAATTGATTCTTGAATAACCTCGAGTTTCGCTCTTGCCAAATAAAATAAGCAGAAGCCGCCACTACCAATATAGCTACTAACCCAGCAACCGTTTTTGGTTTGGAATGCTCAATCAACCAGTTAGAAATGTCATTCCATTTAGGTTGAACCGAGACCATACCAATTTTCATCCTAACCTTATGCCACACTTCAGTAGAGAATTTTCATTCAAAGAAAAGGTGATTATGCGAGTCATGGTTGGCATAACAAAGCAAACAGCACATCATGTTCATATTCTTCCTACGCGAAAAATCCCAAGACAAGATTTTATCTTGAGTAAGCAACTTCCTCCTCATGATAAGCCACATTAAAAACGCATGACGGGGAATGCATTGAGGGAACCAAACAATACGACTCCAATCGACCTCCCCAGCCTGATGACGAACCGAATCCCAAGCACGCGAGGAAGAAAAATCAAACAAGTTGTCACCATACCGCCACATAAGCTTATCCGGTTTATGCGGCACCAAGCTCAGCTGATCAAGCTGATTAAGACCCGGATATGAAACCCTCCATTCATTCTGCCAATTCCATGAATTAACAGAATAAAGGACAGACACTTTAGAACCCATATCAAACCCCGCGTTAGCAATGACTCTAGGAGAAATGATAGCATCCAAAGGCCCTAACTCACTCCACCAATCAAACCAAGCTGAAGTATTCACCCCATTACCAATCTCGGTCCATATAAACTTCCTTATAATCGGCCGAATCTGAAGTAACTTTCTCCAAGACCAGCAGCATGAAGACGGAACTCTACACGCCCAAAAACCGTTACCTTTAAGCTTGTAAGAATGAACCCATTCAACCCACAAGGATCTACGATTCGTAAGAATACTCCAAATATGAGTCGTCATGAGAGCCATGTTAACATCCCCAATCCGACGAATACCTAAGCCACCTTCATACTTCGGAACACAAACCGAATTCCACGACACTTTAGCCCGCCCTTTTTGAAACGCACTGTCATGGGACCATAAAAAATTCCTCATCAAAGCCTCCAACTGAAGAGTTACCCGAGAAGGTAATATGAAAACAGACGACCAGTATATATGCATGGAAGACAACACAGAAATAATCAGCTGCAACCTGCCTGCAAATGAGAGCAATTTATTCCTCCAATGCAAAATCCGTTTTTCCAGTTTCTCCACCAGCACATAACAATCCTTATGGAGCAACCTAGAAGAGATAAGAGGCACACCAAGATACTTCACAGGTAAAGAACCCTCCTTAAACGGCATAATATTCAAAATAGCATTTTTCACATAAGAAGGCACGTTTGAGAAGAACACTGTACTTTTCTGCACATTAGGCGACAAACCAGACATTTTCGAAAATGAATCAAGGGACTTCATAATGCATCTGGCTGAGGCAATCTCACCTTTCGCGAATATAAATAAATCGTCCGCGAAACAAAGATTAATAATACGCTGACGCTCACACTTATTGTGGAATTTAAATGAAGAGTCAATCCTTACCGAATGTTGAAGGATCGTCGTAAGCACCTCCATAACCAACGTGAACAAATAAGGAGAGACCGGATCACCTTGCCGTAGACCCCGATTACCCTTAAAGTAACCATGAACCTCCCCATTAACACAAACCGAATACGTAGTAGTAGAAACACATAGCATGATCCAACGAACCATCTTATGGTGAAAACCGAACCCAATCAAAACATCGTTGAGAAAATTCCAATCAACCGTGTCATAAGCCTTCTGAATATCAACTTTAAAAGCACATTTAGGAGGCCCGATATTACGATGATAATTATGCATCAGCTCCTGCGTTAACAAAATGTTATCAGAGATTTTTCTACCTGGAACAAAAGCTGACTGGTTGATGCTAACAATATCGTCCAAACCCACTTTAACACGATCAGCCACTATCTTGCTAATGCATTTATACAACACATTACAACAAGCAATCGGGCGATAGTCCGTCACCATAACTGGAGAAGTGGACTTAGGAAGAAGAACAATAAGTGTGTGGTTTAACTCCCGAAGAAGTTTCCCAGAATTAAAAAAATCGATAACAGCCTCCGCCACTTCACTACCCACAATATGCCAAGCCCCTTTAAAAAAACCAGCAGTAAAACCATCTGGCCCCGGAGCTTTGTCTGAACCAATGGAAAACATCGCCTGCTTAACCTCTTCTACTGTAACCGGTCTAGCCATATGAGCCGCAATATTGACATCCAAAGTTGTAGAAAATAAATCAGGGGACGGACTCAGAGACGTGTCTCCCGGGCAGCCCAAAACATTTTGATAGTGTTTAACGAACGCTTCCTGAACCGCATCACCTTCAAACACCTTCCCGCTAGTATCTTGAATAACATCAATATGATTATAATGAATCTTGTTTTTGAGAACCGAATGAAAAAAAGCCGAATTAGAATCCCCGGCCGCCAACCAGTCCACTTTGGACTTTTGCTTTAAAAATCTCTCCTCGTCTAGAAGGGCTTCTTGATAAACACGTCGGGTACTAGCCTCTTCCTCTCGCAACAACATAGAAGACGGATCAATATCAACGTTGTGCTGAATCTCATCAAGCTTAGCCCTCAGATCTTTAACTTTCTTATGAAGATTTCCTTGCTGAAAAAGTAAAGCTCTCAGCGGAGACTTAAGCAATCGAAGCTTCTTAACCACCGAAAATTGCGGCACACCTCTAATACTTGTTTCCCAATTTCGCTTAACAATGACTAAAAAATCAGGCTTATGTATAAGAAAATTGGCAAACTTGAATGATCTATGTTTAAGTTTCCCCTCTTCTGGAACTTTCAGAACGCACGGGCAATGGTCCGACAAACGAGCCGGGTAAAAGACTGCCACCGCATTAGGAAATTGAGCTATAAATTGCGAATTCCCCATAACCCTATCAAGTTTTTTCAACAAACCAATCCCCTTTTTCGGCTTCTGACTCCAAGTGAAATGAATACCCGAGCGATTTAGATCAATCACCTCAACATCATCAACACACGCTTGAAATTCTCGCATGCTAGCCGAGATCGAGGAACACCCCGTAGACTTGTCCTCCAAATTAAGAGCCGTGTTAAAATCTCCAAGCATAATCCAAGGAGCATCACGAACAAACGCCTTATGAAAAGAGAGCTGATTCCATAATTCCCTACGCGAAACATAATAATTTGCGGCATAGATAATCGAGCAAAACACCATTTTTTTCTCCTTTTTAAAATTCAGCTGAAAATGCATTACCTGATCCGACAGAGAAATAACCATAACATCAAAAATAACTGGGTTCCAACCAACAATAATCCGGGTTCCTTTATCACAACGATCACCATTAGACGCCCAATGCCAAGACCGAAACACCGACTTGCAAATATGTGGAAGATTATTCAGATCGACGTGAGACTCCAGAATAGCACAAAAACTTAAATTAAAATCTTTAATAGCCTGACGAACCTCCGCTTGCTTAATGGGGCGGTTCAAACCCCTAATATTCCAAGAGGCCAGATTAACCATTAATAACTAGCGAGGAAGGAGTGCTTGCCCCTTTTTTATTATCTTTTTTAACGGTACCCTGATTCAAAAACGCATCCATCCCATAACCATCGGCTACATTAAACACCTCATCCTCCTCTTCTTCCCCATCTCCACCACGACCCTCTCCTGACTTGTTACCATCCACCTCAGAAACATTTGGATCATTAAGGACATCAAAAGGGTTCGTAGATTGAAATCTGGACGCAGACGCAGACGACCCACTAGCTCCATCTTGAGACTTCTTAGATATCACTGGCCTATACTCGAACTTAGGCTTGGGCTTGTTAATAGGAAAACCAGAATTTCTAGCAACTTTCTTACCATAAACACCTGTGTAACCATCTTCGTCAACCACTGGCTTCTTACCAGCTCTTGAGTTATTACGAGCATCAGATTGTAATTTCGGCTTGTGCGGGCAAGAATCATCAGAGTGGCCAAACACACAACAATGACCACAACGCAGAGGAACCCACTCAAATTCGACAGACATAGTTTCCTTAATGAAACCCTCCCCATCTGGTTCAGGAATAGCTAACGTGATCTCCTCTCTTAACTTCTTTTCAGCCGAAACCTCTATTAAAGCTCTAGCATAACTACTACGGCCCCACATATCCATGCACATCGATGATGTATACGAATCCAGAACTTTCGGCACACCAATAGTAGTAGCAATCATACTAAGGCCGTCTTCCGTATAAGCCGCAATCGGGACATCATGAATTTTAACCCATACTTGCACATTCTTAACACCCTTTTTTTCCAATTTAGTAGTCGGACTCCAGATATTTAGAAAAAGCGGCTGTGATCTAATAATCCAAGGGCCGTCTTTTAAAACATTCATCATACCTGTTTCATCGGAGAACTTGAAGAAGAAAAACCCGTTATCATTCATCATGGACTTTTGAACACCATACTTTTTCCAGTTAGTACGCACAAAGTAATCTACGACAGGAAAAGCAACCCGATCACCAAGAAAGTAGCCATACAATGTGTTTGCCAATTTATCTTGAGCTAACCGAACTGAATCTTTAGGAAGGACCACATCACACCCATCATGAACATGTTCACTAACTAGAGACCTAAAATTCAGTTTGGTGGACTTGCTAGCAAAAAGCGAATCAGCATATGATTTAGGTTTCGATGAATTATCAATATCCGCCTTGGCTCCCAAGCCTCCGGCATTATCATCTTTACCACTACCCGAGGACTCACAATCAGGACGGCTCAAATCAACATTAACAGGAGTAGTAATCTTAGTTAATTCATCAATGATATTAACCTGTTTAGGTTCTGAAACAATACCACGGCGCGGCAACAACGGGTTGCCATCAATATTGACAACACGACCAGCAATACCCCTAGTAAGCAAGCTAGGTTTACCCCGATCTCCCTTATCAATTTCAGCAGAAAACATACGATCCCCCATGCAGACGAAAAAACAACTCTCACTTTAAACTAACAAGAAGACAACCATGCAGAAAACCCTAAAAAGAACCAGCGGCACCAAGAACTCGAAAAATCAGATTAGAAACCCTAAAACTAGCACCTTATCCCATGACAATCGACCAAACTAACATGGAATAATCAGGCGGCGAATCAGACAAATAAAGAAACCCTAGACTAAACGATTCAAGAACGCTAACAATTTCGTTATAGAAGCGATCAACAATCACTAATCACAGACTGTTATACATTCAGAAAGAATGCTAACAAGTTCGTTATAGCTGATTGATAATCACATCCAATCACCGAATGTTATACGTTCAATCACGAAAAATCTTGGGGATCATGAAGGACCAAAAATCGCCAAGGCTAGTGAGAGAGAATTAGGGTTTTTTCTTCAAAACTTTCTGAATCTGTGTCTAAGTGTGCCTTTTGGTTACGAGAGGTACAATTCCTTGGCCACGTCATAAGTGCCAACGGAGTATTGGTGGATCCGTCAAAGATTGAGGCCGTGTCAAAATGGAATTCTCCGAAGAACCCATCGGAAATTAGAAGCTTTTTGGGGCTTGCGGGATACTATAGGAGATTCATTCAAGATTTCTCCAAGATTGCGTCACCGCTAACAAAGCTAACCCGAAAGAAAGAAAAGTTCGTTTGGGGTGTCGACCAAGAAAGGGCGTTTCAAATGCTAAAAGAAAAGTTAACTCAAGCTCCGGTACTGACATTGCCGGACGGAGTCGAAGACATGGTGGTTTATTCGGATGCTTCACTATCGGGGCTCGGATGCGTTTTGATGCAACGGGGCAAAGTTATAGCTTATGCCTCGAGGCAATTGAAGATACACGAGAAGAAATATCCCATGCACGATCTCGAGTTGGCTGCGGTGGTATTTGCATTAAAAATATGGAGGCACTACTTATATGGGGTAAAGTGCACCATATTCACCGATCACAAGAGCTTAAAATACTTCTTCGATCAAAAGGAGTTAAATATGCGACAAAGGCGATGGTTAGAAACGGTGAAAGATTTCGACTGTGAAATACACTACCACCCCGGAAAGGCAAATGTGGTGGCAGATGCTCTGAGCAGAAAAGCAGACTACGTCCCAATACGAGTAAGGTTGATGCAGCTCGTGGTGACCTCGGGTATACTTGAACGTATTCGAGAGGCGCAATCAGAAGCAGTGAAAGAGGAAAATTGGAAGAAAGAAAGAATAATCGGTCAGTTGAAAGATTTCTCGGATGGGAATAACGGGTTGAAGACTCGATCCGGAAGGATATGGGTTCCACATACTTGTGGGGTGAAGGCGCTTCTACTTGATGAAGCTCATAAATCCCGATATTCAATTCATCCGGGTGCGACCAAGATGTACAACGATCTGAAACAAAATTATTGGTGGCCTGGAATGAAGAGGGATGTGGCGAAGTATGTAGAAAAATGCTTGACATATCTACAAGTCAAGGCAGAACACCAAAAACCCTACGGCAAACTCCAACCGTTAGAAATCCCGGTGTGGAAATGGGAACATATTACTATGGACCTATTAACCAAATTGCCTAAGACAAATCGTGGTTTTGATGCTACATGGGTAGTGGTGGATAGATTGACGAAAAGTGCTCACTTCATTCCGATTCGTGAGACTTAGACGTCAGAAAGGATGTCAGAAGTTTATACTAATGAGATAATAGCACGTCATGGAGTACCGGTATCCATTGTGTCTGATAGGGATACCCGGTTCACTTCAAATTTCTGGCGAGATTTCCAAGAGCAAATGGGAACCAAATTGTTCATTAGCACTGCGTACCATCCTCAAACAGATGGACAGAGTGAAAGAACAATACAAACATTGGAGGACATGCTATTTTTTTTTTTGGGTAAAGGGTTACCCCGGTGAATTTTATAACATCAAACGATAAAAACAAGTGAGGAAAAAGCAGACCTCAGTTCTCTAGTTTGACATGCCAAACCAGAGTTGAACACAAAGAAAACACGCAAACAAGCACACTAGTCTAGACACCTTTGTCCGACAAAACAATATAAAATACTAGCCTCTAACCACAATCGTCATCTTCATCGACAAGGCCACGCGGAAGACTCCAATCTTGTAAAATACTATCCACTTGATTAGTTCTTTTAAACCGCATCGTGTGAAGTTTCATCCTAACAGTAGCCAAAATAATTTCCGTTAGCCGAACAGCGCTTCTTTTTCTAGGAGAAAACAAACGAGCATTCCTTTCCTGCCATACGAAATACCCCGCTGCACTCACTACCAACTTGCCAATCACATGCTTAGCGTTTTTCGATCCCCGGCATTGCACTATATGATCGTAGATGGCTTCCCAAGAATTAGCTATATCCTTTAAACCCGCTATTTCCTTAACACCCTCCCATACGCGAGTACTATACGGGCACTCAAAAAATAAGTGCTCGTGTGAATCCATCCCCGAAGTACACAGAGAACAACACATCAAGTTAAAGTTCATATTCCCCGAAGATAACCACCGAGCCATAATGTCTTGCGTCTTCAATTTCTTGTTAACCAAAAGCCACATGAAGAACGAATGACGCGGAATAGATTGCGGAAACCAAACCATATCCGACCATGGGACTTCATCCTGAGCGGTACGAATGTCATTCCACACACTCGAAGTACAATATTCCAACTCCATACCCGAAGAAGACTTCCAAACCACCTTATCGCTAACCGGTCGAGGATTGAAGTGTTGAATATCAAGGAGTATAGGGTAGCGGGTAATCCATGGAGCCGGCCAAAGCCATTCCCCACGGTTATAAACATCCGCCACCTTCGTATTTAATGTGAACCCCACATTGGCTATAGCCCTCGGTGTGATGAAGGAGCTCAACGGACAAATGGCATCCCACTTGTCAAACCACAAGGATGTCCGAGTACCATCCCCAATCTTAACCCAAACAAATTGCTGAAAAATAGGCCGAAGATTTAACAATTTTCTCCAAGTCCATGAGACATTACCTCAAAGTGGGATATCCCAAAAGTTCCGATCTCTGATACGATATGAGTGTATCCATTTAACCCAAAGCGACTCCCTCATTGTGAGAAGACTCCAAATATGCGACACCATCAACGCATTGTTCATATCCGCAATACTACGAATACCCAAACCACCTTCTTTTTTAGGCAAAGAAACTTTTTCCCATCTGACTTTAGCTTTACCTTTAATATCATTACCTTGAGCCCACAGAAAACGCCTCATCATGCTTTCCAGCTCACAGATAATACGCTTTGGGAGAATGAACACCCCCGCCCAATATATGTGCATCGATGAAAGAACTGACCGAATGAGCTGAAGCCTTCCACCGAACGAAAGGCATTTACTTTTCCAATCCGTTATTCTCCTTTCCATATTTTCTACTAACCGAATACAATCTTTATAGGAGAGCCGGGACGAGATGAGAGGGACACCAAGATAGCGGACCGGAAGCTGGCCCTCCTCAAAAGGCATGATATTTCGAATTTGGTGTTTAACACTATTCGGAACATTAGCAAAGAAGACAGTGCTTTTGCTCATACTTGGAACTAGCCCCGACATGTTCTTGAACCCATTAATGGCCTGAAGGATAACCGTAGCGGACCCCTGATCACCCCGAGCAAATAGAAATAAATCATCCGCAAAACAGATGTTTATAATCCGTTGAGCTACACACTATTGTTGTTGAGGAATGTCATGATTCGAATAAGTCTTGTTTCGATTACACGGTCATTCACTTTGTTATTATTCGGACTTACCTGCAAACAACACAATACTGAGGAGATAACATAGTCTAAATTTCGAGGATGAAATTTCTGTAACAGGGGGAGAATGTGACAACCGGTGATTTACGGTTCTTAATTACGTGATTAACAGGTGATTAACGCATTAATTTTTTTTTTGGGTAAAGGGTTACCCCGGTGATTTTATAAATTCACAACCAAATAAGAACAAGTAGTGTAGAAAGCCTACACTAGTTCAAACATAGGACATGCCCTATGAATGTACAACCAAACCAAACAAGAACAACCTATAACAAAAACAGAAACAAACGGCCACTAGTCTAAAAACTAGGACAAACAACACAAAAACCCTTAATCAGCTGCCATCTCAAATAAACCTGCGCCATCAATACCCCAATCCTCTAGAAGCCTTCGGACATTGACACAATTCTTCAGCTTCGCTCCCATCAACTTGTACCGCACTTGTTGAAGAACAATTTCACTTATAGTCTCAGGAGGCCGCAATTGATTCTTGAATAACCTCGAGTTTCGCTCTTGCCAAATAAAATAAGCAGAAGCCGCCACTACCAATCTAGCTACGAACCCAGCAACCGTTTTTGGTTTGGAATGCTCAATTAACCAGTTAGAAATGTCATTCCATTTAGGTTGAACCGAGACCATACCAATTTTCATCCTAACCTTATGCCACACTTCAGTAGAGAATTTGCATTCAAAGAAAAGGTGATTATGCGAGTCATGGTTGGCATAACAAAGCAAACAGCACATCATGTTCATATTCTTCCTACGCGAAAAATCCCAAGACAAGATTTTATCTTGAGTAAGCAACTTCCTCCTCATGATAAGCCACATTAAAAACGCATGACGGGGAATGCATTGAGGGAACCAAACAATACGACTCCAATCGACCTCCCCAGCCTGATGACGAACCGAATCCCAAGCACGCGAGGAAGAAAAATCAAACAAGTTGTCACCATACCGCCACATAAGCTTATCCGGTTTATGCGGCACCAAGCTCAGCTGATCAAGCTGATTAAGACCCGGATATGAAACCCTCCATTCATTTGTCCAATTCCATGAATTAGCAGAATAAAGGACAGACACTTTAGAACCCATATCAAACCCCGCGTTAGCAATGACTCTAGGAGAAATGATAGCATCCAAAGGCCCTAACTCACTCCACCAATCAAACCAAGCTGAAGTATTAACCCCATTACCAATCTCGGTCCATATAAACTTCCTTATAATCGGCCGAATCTGAAGCAACTTTCTCCAAGACCAGCAGCATGAAGACGGAACTCTACACGCCCAAAAACTGTTACCTTTAAGCCTGTAAGAATGAACCCATTCAACCCACAAGGATCTACAATTCGTAAGAATACTCCAAATATGAGTCGTCATGAGAGCCATGTTAACATCCCCAATCCGACGAATACCTAAGCCACCTTCATACTTCGGAACACAAACCGAATTCCACGACACTTTAGCCCGCCCTTTTTGAAACGCACTGTCATGGGACCATAAAAAATTCCTCATCAAAGCCTCCAACTGAAGAGTTACCCGAGAAGGTAATATGAAAACAGACGACCAGTATATATGCATGGAAGACAACACAGAAATAATCAGCTGCAACCTGCCTGCAAATGAGAGCAATTTATTCCTCCAATGCAAAATCCGTTTTTCCAGTTTCTCCACCAGCACATAACAATCCTTATGGAGCAACCTAGAAGAGATAAGAGGCACACCAAGATACTTCACAGGTAAAGAACCCTCCTTAAACGGCATAATATTCAAAATAGCATTTTTCACATAAGAAGGCACGTTTGAGAAGAACACTGTACTTTTCTGCACATTAGGCGACAAACCAGACATTTTCGAAAATGAATCAAGGGACTTCATAATGCATCTGGCTGAGGCAATCTCACCTTTCGCGAATATAAATAAATCGTCCGCGAAATAAAGATTAATAATACGCTGACGCTCACACTTATTGTGGAATTTAAATGAAGAGTCAATCCTTACCGAATGTTGAAGGATCACCGTAAGCACCTCCATAACCAACGTGAACAAATAAGGAGAGACCGGTTCACCTTGCCGTAGACCCCGATTACCCTTAAAGTAACCATGAACCTCCCCATTAACACAAACCGAATACGTAGTAGTAGAAACACATAGCATGATCCAACGAAC
>JARYGA010060875.1:41031-70758 GCA_030545235.1 Helianthus tuberosus
TTCATCCTAACCTTATGCCACACTTCAGTAGAGAATTTGCATTCAAAGAAAAGGTGATTATGCGAGTCATGGTTGGCATAACAAAGCAAACAGCACATCATGTTCATATTCTTCCTACGCGAAAAATCCCAAGACAAGATTTTATCTTGAGTAAGCAACTTCCTCCTCATGATAAGCCACATTAAAAACGCATGACGGGGAATGCATTGAGGGAACCAAACAATACGACTCCAATCGACCTCCCCAGCCTGATGACGAACCGAATCCCAAGCACGCGAGGAAGAAAAATCAAACAAGTTGTCACCATACCGCCACATAAGCTTATCCGGTTTATGCGGCACCAAGCTCAGCTGATCAAGCTGATTAAGACCCGGATATGAAACCCTCCATTCATTTGTCCAATTCCATGAATTAGCAGAATAAAGGACAGACACTTTAGAACCCATATCAAACCCCGCGTTAGCAATGACTCTAGGAGAAATGATAGCATCCAAAGGCCCTAACTCACTCCACCAATCAAACCAAGCTGAAGTATTAACCCCATTACCAATCTCGGTCCATATAAACTTCCTTATAATCGGCCGAATCTGAAGCAACTTTCTCCAAGACCAGCAGCATGAAGACGGAACTCTACACGCCCAAAAACTGTTACCTTTAAGCCTGTAAGAATGAACCCATTCAACCCACAAGGATCTACAATTCGTAAGAATACTCCAAATATGAGTCGTCATGAGAGCCATGTTAACATCCCCAATCCGACGAATACCTAAGCCACCTTCATACTTCGGAACACAAACCGAATTCCACGACACTTTAGCCCGCCCTTTTTGAAACGCACTGTCATGGGACCATAAAAAATTCCTCATCAAAGCCTCCAACTGAAGAGTTACCCGAGAAGGTAATATGAAAACAGACGACCAGTATATATGCATGGAAGACAACACAGAAATAATCAGCTGCAACCTGCCTGCAAATGAGAGCAATTTATTCCTCCAATGCAAAATCCGTTTTTCCAGTTTCTCCACCAGCACATAACAATCCTTATGGAGCAACCTAGAAGAGATAAGAGGCACACCAAGATACTTCACAGGTAAAGAACCCTCCTTAAACGGCATAATATTCAAAATAGCATTTTTCACATAAGAAGGCACGTTTGAGAAGAACACTGTACTTTTCTGCACATTAGGCGACAAACCAGACATTTTCGAAAATGAATCAAGGGACTTCATAATGCATCTGGCTGAGGCAATCTCACCTTTCGCGAATATAAATAAATCGTCCGCGAAATAAAGATTAATAATACGCTGACGCTCACACTTATTGTGGAATTTAAATGAAGAGTCAATCCTTACCGAATGTTGAAGGATCACCGTAAGCACCTCCATAACCAACGTGAACAAATAAGGAGAGACCGGTTCACCTTGCCGTAGACCCCGATTACCCTTAAAGTAACCATGAACCTCCCCATTAACACAAACCGAATACGTAGTAGTAGAAACACATAGCATGATCCAACGAACCATCTTATGGTGAAAACCGAACCCAATCAAAACATCGTTGAGAAAATTCCAATCAACCGTGTCATAAGCCTTCTGAATATCAACTTTAAAAGCACATTTAGGAGGCCCGATATTACGATGATAATTATGCATCAGCTCCTGCGTTAACAAAATGTTATCAGAGATTTTTCTACCTGGAACAAAAGCTGACTGGTTGATGCTAACAATATCGTCCAAACCCACTTTAACACGATCAGCCACTATCTTGCTAATGCATTTATACAACACATTACAACAAGCAATCGGGCGATAGTCCGTCACCATAACTGGAGAAGTGGACTTAGGAAGAAGAACAATAAGTGTGTGGTTTAACTCCCGAAGAAGTTTCCCAGAATTAAAAAAATCGATAACAGCCTCCGCCACTTCACTACCCACAATATGCCAAGCCCCTTTAAAAAAACCAGCAGTAAAACCATCTGGCCCCGGAGCTTTGTCTGAACCAATGGAAAACATCGCCTGCTTAACCTCTTCTACTGTAACCGGTCTAGCCATATGAGCCGCAATATTGACATCCAAAGTTGTAGAAAATAAATCAGGGGACGGACTCAGAGACGTGTCTCCCGGGCCGCCCAAAAAATTTTGATAGTGTTTAACGAACGCTTCCTGAACCGCATCACCTTCAAACACCTTCCCGCTAGTATCTTGAATAACATCAATATGATTATAATGAATCTTGTTTTTGAGAACCGAATGAAAAAAAGCCGAATTAGAATCCCCGGCCGCCAACCAGTCCACTTTGGACTTTTGCTTTAAAAATCTCTCCTCGTCTAGAAGGGCTTCTTGATAAACACGTCGGGTACTAGCCTCTTCCTCTCGCAACAACATAGAAGACGGATCAATATCAACGTTGTGCTGAATCTCATCAAGCTTAGCCCTCAGATCTTTAACTTTCTTATGAAGATTTCCTTGCTGAAAAAGTAAAGCTCTCAGCGGAGACTTAAGCAATCGAAGCTTCTTAACCACCGAAAATTGCGGCACACCTCTAATACTTGTTTCCCAATTTCGCTTAACAATGACTAAAAAATCAGGCTTACGTATAAGAAAATTGGCAAACTTGAATGATCTATGTTTAAGTTTCCCCTCTTCTGGAACTTTCAGAACACACGGGCAATGGTCCGACAAACGAGCCGGGTAAAAGACTGCCACCGCATTAGGAAATTGAGCTATAAATTGCGAATTCCCCATAACCCTATCAAGTTTTTTCAACAAACCAATCCCCTTTTTCGGCTTCTGACTCCAAGTGAAATGAATACCCGAGCGATTTAGATCAATCACCTCAACATCATCAAGCATGATCCAAGGAGCATCACGAACAAACGCCTTATGAAAAGAGAGCTGATTCTAGTCTATACTCGAACTTAGGCTTGGGCTTGTTAATAGGAAAACCAGAATTTCTAGTAACTTTCTTACCATAAACACCTGTGTAACCATCTTCGTCAACCACTGGCTTCTTACCAGCTCTTGAGTTATTACGAGCATCAGATTGTAATTTCGGCTTGTGCGGGCAAGAATCATCAGAGTGGCCAAACACACAACAATGACCACAACGCAGAGGAACCCACTCGAATTCGACAGACATAGTTTCCTTAATGAAACCCTCCCCATCTGGTTCAGGAACGTGATCTCCTCTCTTAACTTCTTTTCAGCCGAAACCTCTATTAAAGCTCTAGCATAACTACTACGGCCCCACATATCCATGCACATCGATGATGTATACGAATCCAGAACTTTCGGCACACCAATAGTAGTAGCAATCTTACTAAGGCCGTCTTCCGTATAAGCCGCAATCGGGACATCATGAATTTTAACCCATACTTGCACATTCTTAACACCCTTTTTTTCCAATTTAGTAGTCGGACTCCAGATATTTAGAAAAAGCGGCTGTGATCTAATAATCCAAGGGCCGTCTTTTAAAACATTCATCATACCTGTTTCATCGGAGAACTTGAAGAAGAAAAACCCGTTATCATTCATCATGGACTTTTGAACACCATACTTTTTCCAGTTAGTACGCACAAAGTAATCTACGACAGGAAAAGCAACCAGATCACCAAGAAAGTAGCCATACAATGTGTTTGCCAATTTATCTTGAGCTAACCGAACTGAATCTTTAACGCATTAATTAATAGTGTTTGAGACGCAAATTAACCTAATTAGGCCTTTGGAGTGCCAAGGAACGTCTGTACGACTTTACAGTGCGCGAACGGTGATTTACGGAAAAATCTGGTGAATATTAAGCGACAACGAAACGAAACCATACGAAATACTGACAACGCCGACAAGTATGGATGTTACACGAATATTTTATGTTGTGAATTTATTGGGCTTCTGTACGGCACAAATATAAACGTGGACTAAAAACGCGATAGCAGGAAACGCATCGGCAATGAAACGAAAGCGACAGAGATGCCTGTCATCTTCAGAACCTACATATGACGCTATATTATGCTCCGTAATAAAATTTTAGTGATTACAGTCGAAACCGGATCAAAAAACGGATCAGAAACGGCAAACGAGGCATTTTACGCGATTTTACGCAACCGACGAACGAACACGCAAACGTCGACTACCGACCGTATTTTTGTGTATTTTAATTTTTGACGTTAAACAGAGTTCGGGTTTTGACAACGGGTCTCGTAGGAATTACGGGCCGCTTAAACACGGGGATTAAGCTTGTGGGCCCTGGGCCCAAGCCCAACACCCACAAACCTAAACCTACACATAGAGATCAAGATCCTATAAAATCGTATAAAATATCTACAATCCTTCCAAAATCTATGCATAATCTTTTAGAATCTCTATATAATCTATCCAAAATATTTTGTGCAAAATTTGCACAAGATCTCTGAAGATTCAAACCTTTCTATAAAACACCCTCCTCCCCCTTTGTCTTGTGCAGACATTTATACACACACATATACAATTACCAAACACCCTCTCATTCACTCTCCTCTCTCTCGATACACACACAAATAGAAACACAGAAGTTGAATCAGAACTTTACATCTTCAAGTTGAAACACCCACTCATAACAACACACATCCACTTCCTCTCTCCCGTGAGTCCGGCGACCGGAGTCACCGGTGGAGCCGGTGGCTGCCGGCAGTTTGTTCTGGTCCACTCCGACGGGTGAGGCACCCCCCTGTTACAGATTCAACGACCACCACCACCACGGTCCGGTGGTGGTGCGGCGGCCACGAACGGAAGAGAAAGAACGGGTGGTGCCGGAGATGGGTTCGAGACCGAGAGGAGAGAGAAAAACCGGAGAAGAAGACGGGGACCCGATGATTTCTGGCGACTGTGTTCTCTGGCAGAAGCGCCGTTTTCCGGCAGTGGCGGGCCGACGGAGGTGGAGTTATTTCTGATTGACATGCTTCCCGACAACCCCGGTAACACACGTTTCTGTCTCTCTTCGCTTTCTTTCATTTCTTTTTCTGAGAATTGATGATGAGGGTGAATTGTTGCTAAGAGGATGATGATGATGTTCGAGTCGTGATGTTGATGATAATGACAATGGAATGGTTATGTTGATTCGGTCATCTCAGATTTCAGTTTGTTTCGGGTCTCGGCTCAGGAAGCCGGATTGGTTCGGGTATGGTTCAGCGAGCTCGGGTTCAACAGGGTTCGTTTTTGGGTTCGGGTCAGCGGTCAGGTCAACGGTTCGGGTCGAATCGGTCAACCCGAGTCGACTCGGTCAAACGCAGGTCAACAGTGAGTTGACTCGGTCAACTCAGTCAAGCAGCTCGACATAAGGACTTGGTAAAACTAATGGCGCGTTTAATATTGTGTTTTTTTATATAGATTTAATCTTTCGTGAACGAGCTCGAACCGAACTGAATTAGTGTTTATCTTATACCTTGACGTTTTTATGAAAGTTTTATATATTAATGATTGATTATTAATTATATTGTTGAATTTTGAAAATATCAACAACTTGTGTTGTCGGGGGCCGTCCAAAAACAGAGGAAACTCTGCCCGTTTTTCGAGAAAATCCGTAAAATAAAGGGCGTTTATTTATAAAACAAAACATGTTTTATTGAGAAACGACGACTAGTGATATCAGGCGACTTTTATGAAAACTAGCAAAAGCATATAATTACTTTCGACAACACTTCGCAATTTTCGAAAACGACGATTCAGAAAGTAATTTACAAAAATAAATATAGTATTTATATTTATTTTAAACTTGGATATTTCGACAACTCTTTTATAAAAATAAATATAGTCGGTATATTTATTTCAGATAACAAACCATATGACTTCTTTTATAAAATAAATATAACTATTATATTTATTTTAAACGACTTCAACGCTAAAACTCCATTAAATAAATATAAGTTTTTTATATTTATTTCAAGCGCCGAAACGGCATATACGTATATTTTTGGCAAATATACACAAGACGTGATATATATAATACAAGTTATTATATATTACTTTCATACGAAACGCGATATATGATACGAGTTTGTTATATGATATTTTCATAGAAATATTCTTTTATACACGTATGACTACTCGAGACGGCTAACACACTTACAACGATATATTTATATATTCTTATATAAATATTTATTCATTTTAAGTCTCTCGGAAACTAAGTCTTTTTCAAGACTTATTAAACTGCTACTGACATTAAACGAGACTTAACACGTATAACTTATTCTTTTCCATTAAGTTAACAACTTACCGTTGAATCGTTCGATTAACGATTCGGTAGAGCTCGGTGACACGTAGACTAGTTACCGCTTTTATTTAGAAACTTATTAGATATTCCGTGTTAGGAATATTGTAGAATGCACGCTAGCGAGTCTCACTTTGGAAACGACATCACGGAGTCGTAATTAGCTAGCTTTGCACATGGAAATTCAGGTGAGTTCATAACCCCCACTTTTTACTGTTTACATTTTTGTAAATGTTTTCGGGGTGGAAAGACATGCACGTTTTGCAAAAACATACAAAGTTCTGAACAAATGCAAAACTCGTATTTCTAAATCATATTACGAAGGGATTTCGAGGAACTCAAATGATTTACGAAAGGTTTATACTAAACATACCGGTTTTTACAAAACAAATGCGTATTATCGAAAGGTGAATGATTTTTCATGACTAGGGATGGGATCATCTGGTGATAATATTGAGGAAGGATCAGTCTTAGAGACTGGGGGAGGATCAGTCTTAGAGACTGGGGTAAAGTACATGTACAATGATTACAGACACTTACAGACATTTTTATACATGGTATGGTTAGCTTAAGGAGGGTTTACTACTTAGATCATGTGAGTGGGTAGGCGCAACTTGAGGCCATTAATCCTCATTGTAGGACCGAGGGACAGGAGCGGTAGATCTATCTGGGTGTAGTGAGCCCAGCCCCAGGCCCAGCAGAACGGACCTCGGGGTGACTTTGTGCCCAACGCATAAATCCGCTAGGTTTGAGTCTTCCTACTTGCACTTCACACATATCAATGGCCTTGCAAACCATTGGTGATCTCTTTTTTTTCCTTATTGCTACATACCAGGGACATATATACTTACAAAACTACTTGTTCATACAAATTAAATACCATGTTTTATACAAAATTCAAAGCATAGGAGTATGCGGGTATGGACTCAAAGTCAGGGTGGGCATTGACGGTTATGCGAACATTACAAATACAAGACTTTACAAATACATGGTTTTTATGAACATAACGTGTTACAAACACAACGTTTCCATATAACTTGGCAAGAAAATGACTTTTGATTCGTTTTCTCAATACTATTTCAAAAACCGGTTATTCCAAATATTTATTTCAAATCTTTCACAACTCAAAAGATTTATTTCAAATCTTTCACAACTCAAAAGATTTATTTCAAATCTTTCACAAACAAACTATGGACTCGCTCAACTTTATGTTGACTTTTTCGCATGTTTCTTTCTCAGGTTACAGTTCTAAGACAAGGCACGGTTGGAATAGGAGAACCATTGGAGATGGGCGTTCAATTTCTAAAAGACTTAGATTATTTGCTTCCGCTGTGCAATGAAGATACCAGTCCAGTCACGCCAATGCTCTGATAATTTCGGGGTGTGACATTCAAAAATTGACCTTAGATCGGGGTATCACCAACTAAAGGTCAAGGAGGAAGATGTGCTGAAGACGGCTTTCCACACGAGATACGGACATTACGAATTCCTCGTGATGTCATTTGGGCTAACAAATGCACCCGCGGCCTTCATGGACCTCATGAATCGGGTTTGCAAGCCAATGTTGGATAAGTCGGTCATCGTGTTTATCGATGATATTTTGGTATATTCAAAAAGTGAAGCTGACACCACTTGCAAGAAGTGTTAGAAACACTTAGACGAGAAAGGATGTATGCGAAATTCTCTAAGTGTGCCTTTTTTTTTGGGTAAAGGGTTACCCCGGTGATTTTATAAATTCACAACCAAATAAGAACAAGTAGTGTAGAAAGCCTACACTAGTTCAAACATAGGACATGCCCTATGAATGTACAACCAAACCAAACAAGAACAACCTATAACAAAAACAGAAACAAACGGCCACTAGTCTAAAAACTAGGACAAACAACACAAAAACCCTTAATCAGCTGCCATCTCAAATAAACCTGCGCCATCAATACCCCAATCCTCTAGAAGCCTTCGGACATTGACACAATTCTTCAGCTTCGCTCCCATCAACTTGTACCGCACTTGTTGAAGAACAATTTCACTTATAGTCTCAGGAGGCCGCAATTGATTCTTGAATAACCTCGAGTTTCGCTCTTGCCAAATAAAATAAGCAGAAGCCGCCACTACCAATCTAGCTACGAACCCAGCAACCGTTTTTGGTTTGGAATGCTCAATCAACCAGTTAGAAATGTCATTCCATTTAGGTTGAACCGAGACCATACCAATTTTCATCCTAACCTTATGCCACACTTCAGTAGAGAATTTGCATTCAAAGAAAAGGTGATTATGCGAGTCATGGTTGGCATAACAAAGCAAACAGCACATCATGTTCATATTCTTCCTACGCGAAAAATCCCAAGACAAGATTTTATCTTGAGTAAGCAACTTCCTCCTCATGATAAGCCACATTAAAAACGCATGACGGGGAATGCATTGAGGGAACCAAACAATACGACTCCAATCGACCTCCCCAGCCTGATGACGAACCGAATCCCAAGCACGCGAGGAAGAAAAATCAAACAAGTTGTCACCATACCGCCACATAAGCTTATCCGGTTTATGCGGCACCAAGCTCAGCTGATCAAGCTGATTAAGACCCGGATATGAAACCCTCCATTCATTCGGCCAATTCCATGAATTAGCAGAATAAAGGACAGACACTTTAGAACCCATATCAAACCCCGCGTTAGCAATGACTCTAGGAGAAATGATAGCATCCAAAGGCCCTAACTCACTCCACCAATCAAACCAAGCTGAAGTATTCACCCCATTACCAATCTCGGTCCATATAAACTTCCTTATAATCGGCCGAATCTGAAGTAACTTTCTCCAAGACCAGCAGCATGAAGACGGAACTCTACACGCCCAAAAACTGTTACCTTTAAGCTTGTAAGAATGAACCCATTCAACCCACAAGGATCTACGATTCGTAAGAATACTCCAAATATGAGTCGTCATGAGAGCCATGTTAACATCCCCAATCCGACGAATACCTAAGCCACCTTCATACTTCGGAACACAAACCGAATTCCACGACACTTTAGCCCGCCCTTTTTGAAACGCACTGTCATGGGACCATAAAAAATTCCTCATCAAAGCCTCCAACTGAAGAGTTACCCGAGAAGGTAATATGAAAACAGACGACCAGTATATATGCATGGAAGACAACACAGAAATAATCAGCTGCAACCTGCCTGCAAATGAGAGCAATTTATTCCTCCAATGCAAAATCCGTTTTTCCAGTTTCTCCACCAGCACATAACAATCCTTATGGAGCAACCTAGAAGAGATAAGAGGCACACCAAGATACTTCACAGGTAAAGAACCCTCCTTAAACGGCATAATATTCAAAATAGCATTTTTCACATAAGAAGGCACGTTTGAGAAGAACACTGTACTTTTCTGCACATTAGGCGACAAACCAGACATTTTCGAAAATGAATCAAGGGACTTCATAATGCATCTGGCTGAGGCAATCTCACCTTTCGCGAATATAAATAAATCGTCCGCGAAACAAAGATTAATAATACGCTGACGCTCACACTTATTGTGGAATTTAAATGAAGAGTCAATCCTTACCGAATGTTGAAGGATCGCCGTAAGCACCTCCATAACCAACGTGAACAAATAAGGAGAGACCGGATCACCTTGCCGTAGACCCCGATTACCCTTAAAGTAACCATGAACCTCCCCATTAACACAAACCGAATACGTAGTAGTAGAAACACATAGCATGATCCAACGAACCATCTTATGGTGAAAACCGAACCCAATCAAAACATCGTTGAGAAAATTCCAATCAACCGTGTCATAAGCCTTCTGAATATCAACTTTAAAAGCACATTTAGGAGGCCCGATATTACGATGATAATTATGCATCAGCTCCTGCGTTAACAAAATGTTATCAGAGATTTTTCTACCTGGAACAAAAGCTGACTGGTTGATGCTAACAATATCGTCCAAACCCACTTTAACACGATCAGCCACTATCTTGCTAATGCATTTATACAACACATTACAACAAGCAATCGGGCGATAGTCCGTCACCATAACTGGAGAAGTGGACTTAGGAAGAAGAACAATAAGTGTGTGGTTTAACTCCCGAAGAAGTTTCCCAGAATTAAAAAAATCGATAACAGCCTCCGCCACTTCACTACCCACAATATGCCAAGCCCCTTTAAAAAAACCAGCAGTAAAACCATCTGGCCCCGGAGCTTTGTCTGAACCAATGGAAAACATCGCCTGCTTAACCTCTTCTACTGTAACCGGTCTAGCCATATGAGCCGCAATATTGACATCCAAAGTTGTAGAAAATAAATCAGGGGACGGACTCAGAGACGTGTCTCCCGGGCAGCCCAAAAAATTTTCATAGTGTTTAACGAACGCTTCCTGAACCGCATCACCTTCAAACACCTTCCCGCTAGTATCTTGAATAACATCAATATGATTATAATGAATCTTGTTTTTGAGAACCGAATGAAAAAAAGCCGAATTAGAATCCCCGGCCGCCAACCAGTCCACTTTGGACTTTTGCTTTAAAAATCTCTCCTCGTCTAGAAGGGCTTCTTGATAAACACGTCGGGTACTAGCCTCTTCCTCTCGCAACAACATAGAAGACGGATCAATATCAACGTTGTGCTGAATCTCATCAAGCTTAGCCCTCAGATCTTTAACTTTCTTATGAAGATTTCCTTGCTGAAAAAGTAAAGCTCTCAGCGGAGACTTAAGCAATCGAAGCTTCTTAACCACCGAAAATTGCGGCACACCTCTAATACTTGTTTCCCAATTTCGCTTAACAATGACTAAAAAATCAGGCTTATGTATAAGAAAATTGGCAAACTTGAATGATCTATGTTTAAGTTTCCCCTCTTCTGGAACTTTCAGAACACACGGGCAATGGTCCGACAAACGAGCCGGGTAAAAGACTGCCACCGCATTAGGAAATTGAGCTATAAATTGCGAATTCCCCATAACCCTATCAAGTTTTTTCAACAAACCAATCCCCTTTTTCGGCTTCTGACTCCAAGTGAAATGAATACCCGAGCGATTTAGATCAATCACCTCAACATCATCAACACACGCTTGAAATTCTCGCATGCTAGCCGAGATCGAGGAACACCCCGTAGACTTGTCCTCCAAATTAAGAGCCGTGTTAAAATCTCCAAGCATGATCCAAGGAGCATCACGAACAAACGCCTTATGAAAAGAGAGCTGATTCCATAATTCCCTACGCGAAACATAATAATTTGCGGCATAGATAATCGAGCAAAACACCATTTTTTTCTCCTTTTTAAAATTCAGCTGAAAATGCATTACCTGATCCGACAGAGAAATAACCATAACATCAAAAATAACTGGGTTCCAACCAACAATAATCCGGGTTCCTTTATCACAACGATCACCATTAGACGCCCAATGCCAAGACCGAAACACCGACTTGCAAATATGAGGAAGATTATTCAGATCGACGTGAGACTCCAGAATAGCACAAAAACTTAAATTAAAATCTTTAATAGCCTGACGAACCTCCGCTTGCTTAATGGGGCGGTTCAAACCCCTAATATTCCAAGAGGCCAGATTAACCATTAATAACTAGCGAGGAAGGAGTGCTTGCCCCTTTTTTATTATCTTTTTTAACGGTACCCTGATTCAAAAACGCATCCATCCCATAACCATCGGCTACATTAAACACCTCATCCTCCTCTTCTTCCCCATCTCCACCATGACCCTCTCCTGACTTGTTACCATCCACCTCAGAAACATTTGGATCATTAAGGACATCAAAAGGGTTCGTAGATTGAAATCTGGACGCAGACGCAGACGACCCACTAGCTCCATCTTGAGACTTCTTAGATATCACTAGCCTATACTCGAACTTAGGCTTGGGCTTGTTAATAGGAAAACCAGAATTTCTAGCAACTTTCTTACCATAAACACCTGTGTAACCATCTTCGTCAACCACTGGCTTCTTACCAGCTCTTGAGTTATTACGAGCATCAGATTGTAATTTCGGCTTGTGCGGGCAAGAATCATCAGAGTGGCCAAACACACAACAATGACCACAACGCAGAGGAACCCACTCGAATTCGACAGACATAGTTTCCTTAATGAAACCCTCCCCATCTGGTTCAGGAATAGCTAACGTGATCTCCTCTCTTAACTTCTTTTCAGCCGAAACCTCTATTAAAGCTCTAGCATAACTACTACGGCCCCACATATCCATGCACATCGATGATGTATACGAATCCAGAACTTTCGGCACACCAATAGTAGTAGCAATCATACTAAGGCCGTCTTCCGTATAAGCCGCAATCGGGACATCATGAATTTTAACCCATACTTGCACATTCTTAACACCTTTTTTTTCCAATTTAGTAGTCGGACTCCAGATATTTAGAAAAAGCGGCTGTGATCTAATAATCCAAGGGCCGTCTTTTAAAACATTCATCATACCTGTTTCATCGGAGAACTTGAAGAAGAAAAACCCGTTATCATTCATCATGGACTTTTGAACACCATACTTTTTCCAGTTAGTACGCACAAAGTAATCTACGACAGGAAAAGCAACCCGATCACCAAGAAAGTAGCCATACAATGTGTTTGCCAATTTATCTTGAGCTAACCGAACTGAATCTTTAGGAAGGACCACATCACACCCATCATGAACATGTTCACTAACTAGAGACCTAAAATTCAGTTTGGTGGACTTGCTAGCAAAAAGCGAATCAGCATATGATTTAGGTTTCGATGAATTATCAATATCCGCCTTGGCTCCCAAGCCTCCAGCATTATCATCTTTACCACTACCCGAGGACTCACAATCAGGACGGCTCAAATCAACATTAACAGGAGTAGTAATCTTAGTTAATTCATCAATGATATTAACCTGTTTAGGTTCTGAAACAATACCACGGCGCGGCAACAACGGGTTGCCATCAATATTGACAACACGACCAGCAATACCCCTAGTAAGCAAGCTAGGTTTACCCCGATCTCCCTTATCAATTTCAGCAGAAAACATACGATCCCCCATGCAGACGAAAAAACAACTCTCACTTTAAACTAACAAGAAGACAACCATGCAGAAAACCCTAAAAAGAACCAGCGGCACCAAGAACTCGAAAAATCAGATTAGAAACCCTAAAACTAGCACCTTATCCCATGACAATCGATCAAACTAACATGGAATAATCAGGCGGCGAATCAGACAAATAAAGAAACCCTAGACTAAACGATTCAAGAACGCTAACAATTTCGTTATAGAAGCGATCAACAATCACTAATCACAGACTGTTATACATTCAGAAAGAATGCTAACAAGTTCGTTATAGCTGATTGATAATCACATCCAATCACCGAATGTTATACGTTCAATCACGAAAAATCTTGGGGATCATGAAGGACCAAAAATCGCCAAGGCTAGTGAGAGAGAATTAGGGTTTTTTCTTCAAAACTTTCTGAATCTGTGTCTAAGTGTGCCTTTTGGTTACGAGAGGTACAATTCCTTGGCCACGTCATAAGTGCCAACGGAGTATTGGTGGATCCGTCAAAGATTGAGGCCGTGTCAAAATGGAATTCTCCGAAGAACCCATCGGAAATTAGAAGCTTTTTGGGGCTTGCGGGATACTATAGGAGATTCATTCAAGATTTCTCCAAGATTGCGTCACCGCTAACAAAGCTAACCCGAAAGAAAGAAAAGTTCGTTTGGGGTGTCGACCAAGAAAGGGCGTTTCAAATGCTAAAAGAAAAGTTAACTCAAGCTCCGGTACTGACATTGCCGGACGGAGTCGAAGACATGGTGGTTTATTCGGATGCTTCACTATCGGGGCTCGGATGCGTTTTGATGCAACGGGGCAAAGTTATAGCTTATGCCTCGAGGCAATTGAAGATACACGAGAAGAAATATCCCATGCACGATCTCGAGTTGGCTGCGGTGGTATTTGCATTAAAAATATGGAGGCACTACTTATATGGGGTAAAGTGCACCATATTCACCGATCACAAGAGCTTAAAATACTTCTTCGATCAAAAGGAGTTAAATATGCGACAAAGGCGATGGTTAGAAACGGTGAAAGATTTCGACTGTGAAATACACTACCACCCCGGAAAGGCAAATGTGGTGGCAGATGCTCTGAGCAGAAAAGCAGACTACGTCCCAATACGAGTAAGGTTGATGCAGCTCGTGGTGACCTCGGGTATACTTGAACGTATTCGAGAGGCGCAATCAGAAGCAGTGAAAGAGGAAAATTGGAAGAAAGAAAGAATAATCGGTCAGTTGAAAGATTTCTCGGATGGGAATAACGGGTTGAAGACTCGATCCGGAAGGATATGGGTTCCACATACTTGTGGGGTGAAGGCGCTTCTACTTGATGAAGCTCATAAATCCCGATATTCAATTCATCCGGGTGCGACCAAGATGTACAACGATCTGAAACAAAATTATTGGTGGCCTGGAATGAAGAGGGATGTGGCGAAGTATGTAGAAAAATGCTTGACATATCTACAAGTCAAGGCAGAACACCAAAAACCCTACGGCAAACTCCAACCGTTAGAAATCCCGGTGTGGAAATGGGAACATATTACTATGGACCTATTAACCAAATTGCCTAAGACAAATCGTGGTTTTGATGCTACATGGGTAGTGGTGGATAGATTGACGAAAAGTGCTCACTTCATTCCGATTCGTGAGACTTAGACGTCAGAAAGGATGTCAGAAGTTTATACTAATGAGATAATAGCACGTCATGGAGTACCGGTATCCATTGTGTCTGATAGGGATACCCGGTTCACTTCAAATTTCTGGCGAGATTTCCAAGAGCAAATGGGAACCAAATTGTTCATTAGCACTGCGTACCATCCTCAAACAGATGGACAGAGTGAAAGAACAATACAAACATTGGAGGACATGCTATTTTTTTTTTTGGGTAAAGGGTTACCCCGGTGAATTTTATAACATCAAACGATAAAAACAAGTGAGGAAAAAGCAGACCTCAGTTCTCTAGTTTGACATGCCAAACCAGAGTTGAACACAAAGAAAACACGCAAACAAGCACACTAGTCTAGACACCTTTGTCCGACAAAACAATATAAAATACTAGCCTCTAACCACAATCGTCATCTTCATCGACAAGGCCACGCGGAAGACTCCAATCTTGTAAAATACTATCCACTTGATTAGTTCTTTTAAACCGCATCGTGTGAAGTTTCATCCTAACAGTAGCCAAAATAATTTCCGTTAGCCGAACAGCGCTTCTTTTTCTAGGAGAAAACAAACGAGCATTCCTTTCCTGCCATACGAAATACCCCGCTGCACTCACTACCAACTTGCCAATCACATGCTTAGCGTTTTTCGATCCCCGGCATTGCACTATATGATCGTAGATGGCTTCCCAAGAATTAGCTATATCCTTTAAACCCGCTATTTCCTTAACACCCTCCCATACGCGAGTACTATACGGGCACTCAAAAAATAAGTGCTCGTGTGAATCCATCCCCGAAGTACACAGAGAACAACACATCAAGTTAAAGTTCATATTCCCCGAAGATAACCACCGAGCCATAATGTCTTGCGTCTTCAATTTCTTGTTAACCAAAAGCCACATGAAGAACGAATGACGCGGAATAGATTGCGGAAACCAAACCATATCCGACCATGGGACTTCATCCTGAGCGGTACGAATGTCATTCCACACACTCGAAGTACAATATTCCAACTCCATACCCGAAGAAGACTTCCAAACCACCTTATCGCTAACCGGTCGAGGATTGAAGTGTTGAATATCAAGGAGTATAGGGTAGCGGGTAATCCATGGAGCCGGCCAAAGCCATTCCCCACGGTTATAAACATCCGCCACCTTCGTATTTAATGTGAACCCCACATTGGCTATAGCCCTCGGTGTGATGAAGGAGCTCAACGGACAAATGGCATCCCACTTGTCAAACCACAAGGATGTCCGAGTACCATCCCCAATCTTAACCCAAACAAATTGCTGAATAATAGGCCGAAGATTTAACAATTTTCTCCAAGTCCATGAGACATTACCTCGAAGTGGGATATCCCAAAAGTTCCGATCTCTGATACGATATGAGTGTATCCATTTAACCCAAAGCGACTCCCTCATTGTGAGAAGACTCCAAATATGCGACACCATCAACGCATTGTTCATATCCGCAATACTACGAATACCCAAACCACCTTCTTTTTTAGGCAAAGAAACTTTTTCCCATCTGACTTTAGCTTTACCTTTAATATCATTACCTTGAGCCCACAGAAAACGCCTCATCATGCTTTCCAGCTCACAGATAATACGCTTTGGGAGAATGAACACCCCCGCCCAATATATGTGCATCGATGAAAGAACTGACCGAATGAGCTGAAGCCTTCCACCGAACGAAAGGCATTTACTTTTCCAATCCGTTATTCTCCTTTCCATATTTTCTACTAACCGAATACAATCTTTATAGGAGAGCCGGGACGAGATGAGAGGGACACCAAGATAGCGGACCGGAAGCTGGCCCTCCTCAAAAGGCATGATATTTCGAATTTGGTGTTTAACACTATTCGGAACATTAGCAAAGAAGACAGTGCTTTTGCTCATACTTGGAACTAGCCCCGACATGTTCTTGAACCCATTAATGGCCTGAAGGATAACCGTAGCGGACCCCTGATCACCCCGAGCAAATAGAAATAAATCATCCGCAAAACAGATGTTTATAATCCGTTGAGCTTCACACTTGTTATGGAATCTGAACTCCGAGGATAATGAAACTTGTTTTTGCAGAATTAATGTGAGCACCTCCATCACCAGCGTAAACAAGTAAGGAGACATGGGATCTCCTTGACGAAGGCCTCTCTTACCTTTAAAGTATCCAAACAAATTACCATTTATGGCTATAGAAAAGGATGTTGACGTAACACACGCCATAATCCACTTGACCATTTGCCTATCGAATCGAAATCCCATCAAAGTATGCCTCAGAAAGTTCCAATCTACAGTGTCATAAGCTTTCTGAATATCGATTTTAAACGCACATCTAGGAGGACCCACATTTCGATGATAGTTATGCATAAGTTCCTGAGTGAGAAGGATATTATCTTGAATCCGCCTACCCGGCACAAACGCTGACTGGTTTATACTGACTATGTCGCACAACCCTTCCTTAATTCGATTCGTAATAATCTTAGTTATACACTTATATAAAGTGTTACAACACGAGATTGGCCTATAATCCGTAATTAACGAGGGAGTAGATACCTTAGGAATGAGCGAGATTATCGTATGATTAAGTTGCTGCAACAACTGGCCATTAGAAAAAAAAACTCGAACCGCCTCACAAACATCCTTTCCCACAATGTCCCAAGACTTTATAAAAAATACCGACGTGAAACCGTCAGGACCCGGGGCTTTATTCCCTGAAATAGAGAACAAAGCCATTTTAATTTCTTCATCTGTGACCTGCCGGACCATATGAGAAGCTTGATCACTAGTTAAAACCTTCTGAAACACATCTGGAGTCGGGATAGCTTCAATATTATTCTCGGTACCAAAGAAAACCGAGAAGTGATCCACCATAACTTGAGGAACAGAGCTTCCTTCATGCAGCGTACCCGTAGAATCCCTAACCGCAAAAACTTCACTCCGGTGATTTTTAGCTTTAACTACGTTATGAAAGTATTTGGAATTAGAGTCGCCCAAATTGAGCCAATCCACCTTTGCTTTCTGCTGAAGAAAAACACCTTCATCATACACCGCTTCTTTATATTTTGCAAGTAACACACCATGTTGATCAAGTAACACCTCATTACCCGGATTAACATCAATCGCACGTTGACAATCATCCAACTCTTTCCTGGCTATCTTAACCTTTTCATGCACATTACCAAGCTTGAATAAAAGTTTCCTCATAGGAGATTTCAAGTTCTTCAGCTTCTTGACAACTTGGAACATTTTATGCCCCGAAATATCATTGCACCACACCTTTTTAACTTCATCCAAAAACCCGTTTTTTTCTGCCACCAAGTTTACAAACTTAAACGGTTTCGGCTTCTCCCTAGAAATACTCGGCAGCTTCAAGATGCACGGAGAGTGATCCGAAAGCCGATAAGGAAGAAAAAACGCGGCTGCCATAGGGAACGAATCAACAAGATGGACATTGCCCAAAATTCTATCAAGTTTCTTAAATATAGCACCCTTTATCTGTTTATTCGACCAAGTGAAATGCAGCCCATTACTATTGACGTCAAAAACCCCAACTCTATCCACATACTCTTTGAACTCCCTAGACCCAATGCTTAAAGCCGAACCACCTTGCAAAACATCCTCATGAAACAGAGACGCATTAAAATCCCCCATGATCGCCCATGGCTTGTCATGCACAAAAGAATTATGAACACATAGGTTTTGCCAAAGATCCCTCCTAACTTTGTAATGATTATCCGCATAAACAAAAGAACAGAACATCGACTTACCATCCATTTTAAAGACAATCTGTGTATGAATAACCTGGTCCGTTTGGGCTAGAGTCATCACATCTACCTCATTAGTATCCCAACCCACCAATATTCTAGTCCCCTTATCACAACAATTAGCATTCGACGTCCAACTCCAATTATGAAAAACTTTCGCACAAATGTTATATACCTTAGACGAATCAACATGAGTTTCCAAAATTGCGCAGACCTAAACATGATTATCTAAAATCACCTGACGAACCTCTTTCTGTTTAGGGGTACGGTTCAGCCCCCTTATGTTCCAAGAAGCTATGCTACCCATGAGTACCTGCTACACCGGGTGTGCTTGCACCCTCAGACAACTTTGACTCATTGTTACTTTCCAAACAATGTGGGATCTCAGCTAAGATATCATTAAGTTCAATATCATCCGAGACAAGTTCTTCTCTGTTTGGGCTTTTCCCATTTGGTTTAATCTTCTGACTTCGTTCCCCTCCAGCATCCGCTATGATATTCGGTATCTCACCCTCGCTCAGAACATCAAAGGGATTAGAGGTTGTAACATGGTTCGTATGCTCCTTCTCATTCGTCTTCGGTTTGTTCTTAGTTACCGGTCTATAAACAAACTTTTGTTTTTGATTCTTTATATGTATTCCTTGGTTATTGCCTTTGTTCGACTTCACATGAACTTCCTGAAACTCATCGGGTTTAATCGGCTGTTCCTTAGTAGATGATAGTTTAGGTTTTTTTGGGCAAGCACTATCATTATGGCCAAACACACAACACGTTGCACACCTCAAAGGTTCCCAGTCATAATCAACTCTAATTTGCGCTTTTGAGTGACCATTCCCTTCCATATTCGGTATCCTTTTTGAGCTCATCATCCGCTTTGACTTCAATAAGAGCACGAGCAAAGCTACTTCTTCCCCAAGATTCAGCACACATAGTGGCTGTATAAGAATCCAACATTTTTGGAGTCCCTATTCTTGAAGCGATTAAACTCAAACCATCTTCTGTGAATGCCTCGAGCGGAATGTCATGAAGTTTAACCCAAACCGGTATTGATTTTATATCCTCTTTTTCTACCATTACCGAGGGAGACCATTCCTTTAGAATAATCGGAACATTTCTAATCATCCACGGCCCATCTTCCAATAATTGTTTTAACCCTTCTTGTGTATTGAATTTGAAGAAAAAGAACCCTTTTGCGTTCATCATTAATCTGGTAAGACCATACTTCACCCAGTTTTTCTTAACAAAGTAATCCACTACTGGAAATGCAAGCCGTTTACCCAAAAAATACCCAAAAAGTGTGTTAGCATACCTTTCATTAACCTGCTTAACAGAAGATAACGGAATCACCACATCAGTTCCCTCTATGGATTCAGTCGGCTCCATAGTCCTAAAGTTAACTTTTGGGGCTTCCTTTTTAGACTGAACCGCCTTAGCAAACGACATAGTTCCACAAGACACAGTATTAGATGATTCAGCCTGATATTTAACATTCAAACTCTTATCAACCTCCCCATGTTGATAGGTTGAATACGGGTTCAAATCCTGCTCTTCCGCCGATAGGTTGATAATCGGATCAACAAAGCTAACATTCTCTTTCAACACAGGTTCAACAGGAACAGTGATTTTAGACAATTCATCAATAACGTTAAACTTACCATGTTCAGTTGCAGCCGACGACACAACACCTCTCCTCGGCATCAGTGTTTTACCTTCAATATCAACTACTCGAGACGCTAAACCCTGAATTAATGTAGGAGGCTTTCCACGATCAAAAAACAAGTTATCCCCAGGTTTTTTACGAACATTCAGATTGTTATTGACTCCTCCCTCCATGAACAAGAAAAGCAAAAGACCATGCAAAAATCCAAACGAAATCCAGAAAACCAAATGCCGCGAACAAGAAACCCTAATCCTTTAAACCCTAGAATCAGATCTCAACTCTTAATCGATTAACCCAGAGTATCAATCTAGCTAAATTTGTCTCAGCTAACCGCAATCAATAACACCCAGGTTAATAAATCAGAGAATCAATAAGATAACTAAGGCAGCGATTAAAGAAAACAAGAAAAATCTTAGTTTTGGATCGATCACTAATGCTAACAAGTTCGTTATAGGGTTTTGAAAACAAAACTCTAATCACAGACTGTTATGCATAAGATTACGAAGAAAAACTGAAGAGATTCATGGTGAAGAACAGAAAATCGCCAAAAGGAGAGAGAGGGTTTTGAGCTTATGGTGAAGAAAAACTGAAGAGATTCAGGTTTGCTTAAGGGCGTGTATAATCGACTTTAGAGGAAGTTGGGATGTTCACCTACCATTAGTCGAGTTTTCGTGTAATAACAGCTACCACGCTAGTATTAAGATGGCACCATACGAAATGCTCTATGGTAGGAAGTGCCGAACCCCGGTATGTTGGGGTGAAGTGGGTCCACGTGAACTTGCCCACCAAGATATAGTACGAGCCACTAATGAAAAGATTGATGTGGTACGGGCACACTTGAAAGCGGCTCAAGACAGGCAAAAGGCATATGCTGATAAAAGGAATAGGCCAATCGAATTCCAGGTTGGCGACATGGTTATGCTGAAAGTTTCCCCATGGAAGGGCGTTATTAGATTCAGAAAAAGAGGGAAACTAAGCCCGAGGTTTATTGGGCCATTTAAAATCATCGGAAAGGTCGGCAAGGTGGCTTATCGCCTTGAATTACCGGAAGAGTTGAACGGAATACATAGCACGTTCCACGTGTCGCAATTACGAAAGTGTCTAGCGGACAAAACAGCTTATATCCATTACGACGATATCGAAGTGGATAATAGCCTAAATTACGCGGTGAGACCAGTGGAGATTTTAGATCAAAAGATTAAGCACTTGCGAAACAAACAAATTGATCAAGTCAAGATCAAGTGGGAGCACAGGAAGGGCTCGGACACTACATGGGAATCCGAAGAAGAGATGCAACGTCTCTACCCTACACTATTCGGTACGTACTTTGGTTTCGGGGACGAAACCCTTTTTAAGGGGGTGGACTTGTAACATCCCGAAAATATAAATTCTTAAAGTTGCAATTAGATTGCAAATAAATTAGTAAAATAAACTAACTAGGAATGACACTAACCTAGTTAGTTGATGACTTATGTGTAGTTAAAGACATAAAAACAAACTAAAAGGAATATAGAGGGGCCAAACTTGTTAAAACTGAAATTTGATTTAATTAAAACAAATAAACAAACACCAAACACACAACAATTGTGTGTGTTCGGTCGACACAAGCAAGGGGCGACCAGGAGAAGAACACCAACCCTAGTTCTTGTCTAAAATTCACAAATTGAAGGTCAAGATCAGCCCCAAAACGAAAATCAAAGATAGATTACTGATCCTCATTGTAAGGGGGTTGTAAGGTATGTAAAATTCTATGAAAATTCTCTGTTTGAAATTCTTATGAATTTGGGAGATTCAAAATTTGATGATGCATGTATGTGATTTGGTTAGATTAGGGATAATATAGTGTCTAGAAGTGAAACCTAGACAACTACATGTGAAATCATGTCCAAATTCAGGAAATTCCATGAACACATTGAAGGTGGGTAGTGGGTTTTACCAGATGATGATGAACACTAGGGTTTAGAATGATTATTCTAGTGCAATTTGATCATAGAAAGTGATTTCAGAAAAGTATGATGTTTAAATGCTTTATGAAGGCTTTATTGATGTTAAGTTAGCTAATTAGCAAGCTATGAACTTGAATATGAAAGATATAAAAAATTATGCCCTTATAGTGTTTGTTGAATTGCCTCAAAGAAGGCTTGAAACTGAATTTTTAAGTTAAAAACGCATAATTATGATATATGACAAAATGTGCGTTATGTATGTGAAACAAAGAGTTCTAAACATAAAGTGATTGAACTCTATAGGAAAGGAAGCCGGGGCATCTAGCGGGCAAACCGGTGTGGACGCGCGTTTGAAGGGCTTGCTTTAAAGGTATGTAACTTGACTCGTTACGTTAAATAAATTTTGATAATCATCATATATGTAGTTGGATTGTGTATTAAAAGTTGAGCTGGATTAAACTGATGATATTCGCTATGTCGAATTATAAGCCAAGAATTTGGTTAGACCTCGTTGGTAGTCATCAAAAAGGAGGATTTCCTTAGATGAGCCAAACGGGTCAAATAACCAAGTAAGGCATGGTAGTACATTGTAGCATGGATACTTGGTCTCTTGTTGTTATTGATAAACGACATATTAGAATACAAGGCTTAAACATGTTGGTTTGTATGATTGAAATCCGAGAATTTGATTCAAGTAAACAAACAAAATCAAACCAACCATAACTTTCCAGCATCTACCGTAAATTACGGTATATACCGTAATTTACGGTAGAGATCAAAAGTTTACGGTGGGTTTCATCTGTGTTACGTTGGAACCACAATCTTTCAGAAGCCACCGTAACTTACGGTATATACCGTAAGTTACGGTAGAGCTTTAGAACTTATGTTAAATTTGGTATTTCCTTGTCCGATCGAATCCGTTTTAGACGTAGTTTCGAATATGTATTATTTCTAACTAATCTAATACTAATGTTTAATGTAAACATTTCAGTTTTAGGTATTCAAAAATCACGGATGACGGTCAAGCTATCTATTGAAGAACCGAACACAACTTTTGAAGCTTCCGCATAAATCAATTCCGTTTAAACAAAGTTATAATGTAAATCTTTTGCTAAACAACTTATGGATGTTTTAATTAGTCGGTAGTTGTCTAATGCTTGTTACTTTAAAACTTTGTTCTTTTGAAACTTATGTTTTAATTGGGTTATCTCTGATATAAATCATATGAATTATTGTTAAATTCGAACAGAAATTTTAAGGGTGTTACAATAAATCCTTTCTGAGTTAGCAAGGTGAGGGGTTGTGCAATCTTGGAGAAGTCTTTGATAAACCTTCTGTAGTAGCCCGCCAAACCCAAGAATTGACGGATTTCTGTTGGTGTACGGGGTGCAGGCCAGTTCTTGATCAAGTCTACCTTGGATGGATCAACATGAATCCCATCCTTGTTTACCACGTGGCCTAAAAAGTGGACTTCACAAAGCCAAAAGTCGCATTTCGAAAACTTGGCGTACAGCTGTTCTGCTCGAAGGAGTTCCAAAATGAGTCGTAAATGCTGCTCGTGTTCCTCCCGACTCCTAGAGTAGATTAGAATGTCGTCGATGAATACAATCACAAACTTATCCAAGTAAGGCTTGCACACTCTGTTCATAAGATCCATGAAGACTGCCGGTGCGTTTGTTAACCCGAATGGCATGACCAGAAACTCGTAATGGACGTAGCGTGTTCTGAATGCTGTTTTGGAGACATCCTCGTCCCGGACTCACAGTTGATGGTAGCCTGACCTCAGATCAATCTTTGAATAGTAGCTCAACCCTTGCAGCTGGTCGAATAAGTCGTCAATGCGTGGGAGGGGATAGCGATTCTTTACGGTCACCTTGTTTGGTTCGCAGTAATCTATGCACATCCTGAAGGTACCGTCTTTCTTCTTTACAAATAACACAGGAGCTCCCCAGGGCGAAGAGCTAGAACGAATGAAACCCTTATCCAGGAGTTCTTGCAATTGCTTGGACAGTTCTTCCAGTTCGGTTGGAGCTAAGCGATAAGGTGCTCGAGCTATGGGTGCTGCTCCAGGAGCTAGCTCGATTTGGAATTCGACCTGGCGATGAGGCGGTAGTCCAGGTAAATCTTCAGGAAACACTTGAGGAAAGTCGCGTACAACTGGAATATCCTCAATCTTCTTCTCTTTCGTTGATGCGTCAGTAACAAGTGCTAAGATAGCGGTGTGACCCTTTCGCAAACACTTTTGGGCCTTAAGGAAAGAGATGATGCCCACTACAGCACCACTCTTGTCGCCTTGAATTTCGAGAGGTTCTTTGCCAGTACGGGGAATAAGAACAATCTTCTCTTTGCATAGGATCTCTGCTTGCTGTTGGGATAACCAATCCATCCCTATGACAATGTCGAAGCTACCCAAGACTATAGGAATAAGGTTGATGGAGAATGGCTGACCAGCTATGACGAGGTTACAACCCTTGACTATGTGAGTGGCCTCTAAACTTTTACCATTTGCTAACTCTACGACGTGTTTGGTGTTTAAGGGAGTTGGTGTGCGTTTAAGCATTTGACTAACTTTTAGAGACACATAACTGGTATCGGCACCCGAATCAAATAAAACAGTAACATAAAAGTCGTCGAGAAGAAACTTACCCATCACCACGTTAGGATCATTCCTTGCGTCACCCTGACCAATCACGAACGCTTGACCTCGGGCGCCATTGTTTCCATTGTTTCCCCCGTTGTTGTTCCCATTGCCCTGATTATTGTTGTTATTGTTGTTTGGACTTTGATTTAACTGGGGGCAGTCCCGCTTGAAGTGGCCTTCAGCACCACACTGAAAGCATCCCCTGTTACCTCGCTGTCGCTGCTGGTTCTGTGGAGCTGTTGGTTGTTGTTGTTGGTTCTGATTCGCAGGTCGTGAGCTCCTGCAATCCTTGGCTTCATGCCCAATCTTGAGACACCTCTGACAACGACTCTTGTTGCACTGACCACTATGGTGTCTGTTGCATCTATTGCACTTTGGGTGATTTCCTCGATATCCACCCTGCCCTTGACTACCAGAAGATTGCTGACCAGGACTCTGGTAGTCATCGATCTTTCGCTGCTGTGCCTGGGACTGAACCGTAGTCGAACCCTTGCTAGAGGTTCCATCCCACTTTCGTTTGTTCTCACTGGGAGTAGCAGAAGTAGTAGTAGCAGTAGCACTAATACGCTTAGGCAGCCTGTTCTGTTCCACTGCCTGGTCTATGAGACGATGAGCAAGACGAGTAACATCCTGGATAGTAGCAAGGTTAGCAGCAGTCACATGGCTTTGAATCTCTGGTACTAAGCCTTTGAGGAATAGCTCGATGCGCTTGATGGGAGGATCCACCATAGTTGGACATAACACTGCCAGTTCGTTGGATCGTTTCGTGTACGCTTCTATCTCTGACCCCGTCATCTTCAAGTTAAAGAACTCCACTTCCAGCTTGTGGATGTCATCACGACTACAGTATTCACGTTTGATCAGTTCTTTAAAATCATTCCATGGGGTGGCATTAGCAGCCGCCAGCCCCAGCATCTGAACTTGCGCGTTCCACCAAGTTAGCGCAGTGCCTTCGAGTGTACCAGTGGCGTACTTCACCCTACGAGCCTCAGGGCATTCACACATCTCGAAGACCGATTCGAGCTTCTCGAACCAGTGGAGGAGTCCAACAGCTCCTTCAGTGCCACTAAAAGTATTAGGACGACAGTCCATGAATGTCTTGAACGTGCACACAGGTGGCTGAGCGTGTTGACCTGTCATGTGCGTAAGGGTAAGCAAAATTAAGCACAAGTGTTGGGTTACGAGAGTAGGATCTAAAGATCCTAGAGTAAGTTGTGGTGGCAGGTTATACCTCCTGCATGGGCAGCTGCGAGTGCTGCAGTAACTTGTTCAGTGATCAAAGCCGCCAACTGGGCTTGAGTTAAGTTAACGCGTCCACTCATGATCTTCATATCAAAGAAAGCATGAGTGAGGAAGGTTCGCGAAAGTGCGATGACAGAAGAGAGTAAGCACACAAGTGTTTTCAAACAATAGTTGTTACGTTTATCTAAGCATACCATGAGCAAAGTTCTATGTAATCTAGCAAGTAGGCAATGTAAACATAAATCGTATCACCTAGAATGTTGAGTCTTGCACGTGGAGCAAAGCGTCGTTGTGGATCTCGTTGAGCACTGTTCAGGTTATAGTCTGGTTTTAACAAAAACTTTTTCCCTTATTAAAACCAAGTTCACTATAAAGCCTGGCTCTGATACCAATCTGTCACACCCCCAAAATCCACACGCGGAGTATCACCGCTTGGAGGCGTGACTGACCAGGATCAAGCCACCAATCATATTGAACATAACAAGTATTAAGTAAAAAATTCAACCACACAATATGAAAGGTGTTTCAAATCACAAACGTAGTTAAGTGTTTAGCGGAAGCATAATTGTAAAACCCAATGTAAGTATTAAGTACGAAATAGAGTAATGTTTTTAGCATGGCTCACACTGCCATGTCCCACAACGACCGCGCCTCCCTATGCAAGCTCCATGAGTACCTAACGACCTGCAAGGCATGTAGCAACGAATCAACAACAAAGTTGAGCGAGTTCACAGTTGGTTGTTTAGTTATAGTATTCGTTTCGTAAATCATATGTTCGTTTTGAAAACCATGTATCGTATTAATTCGTATCGCGGTCTCCCAGACATGTTTGCGAAGATTGGTGGGGGCTTCCCATGTGTTACTAGACCACGCGTATCGACTGCTACGAAAATGTAAGAGGTGCCCTAAGTCAATGTCTATCAGCATTGACCCTTTGCCCATAGTCCATTAGTACACGCCCGTTCGGACGACACGGTGTGAGGTTTGTTAAACCTAATAGCGCTATCTACTGTCACACCCCGACCACGTAGAACATACAAAACGTGGCGGAAATGTCGGGGAGTGTTGTAACAGAATTAATTGTTTCAAATCCATGGCAATTGAAGTTTCGTTTTATTGATTAAAAGTGTTACAATGTCTTAACAAACAAAGAAATACAACATAATTAACTAGTCTTGCATCTTTTATTGTCACTAAAGCCCAAGTCTGCCTATGTGTATCTTGATCATCTTATGCAACAGCTCCTGAAAAAAACACATGTGAAAATAGGTACGTCAGCATAAAAATGCCTGTGAGATACATAGGTTTTGTGAAAATAGGTTTCATGACTTATATTTGAGAAAATGTTTAGTCATGAACCTTGTAATTTGCTTTGTCTTGTAAATCATTTGAAAAACAATGAGTTCAGATGATATGTATAAATAAGTGAATAATGTATGGTTAAATGAATAACCATGTAAACTGAGTTTGTATAAGATAAGTTGCTTGTAAAACAATGTATTGTGAAAAGTATGTTATTTGTATAAAATGTTATATGTATCAAACTGAAATGATTCAAATAACGCTGCGATATATGTAATACCATACAAACACTTATATATAGGAAGTACCAGCGGCGTATCCACCATGCTTGTATCATATTACACACGCATCGTTACTTAATCAAACCAAACCATCAAGATGTAAAATGTTCATGTCTAATGTAAATCATGTAATATGTATCCAAAATGTAATCATGTGATGAATAACAAATGTACTAAGTATGCAACAATAGACATACGTACCATGTGACCTGTACTAAGTATGCAACAATAGACATACGTAGCATGTGACCTGTACTAAGTATGCAACAATAGACATACGTAGCATGTAACCTGTACTAAGTATGCAACAATAGACATGCGTAGCATGAAATGTAATGTAAAACGATGTACTAAGTAATGCACACAATGGGCACACCTAGCATGAAATGTAATGAAATCATGTACTATAATGTCCTAACGAACATAGCATGTATATGATATGAAAACAGGAAAGCTTGAAAGTAACAAGTAGGCACATGTGTTTCACCCCAAAACAGTTTGGAAAACAGTAAAAGAGGGGTCTATGTACTCACTTGAGATTGCTTAGTAGTCCTTGAGTAACAACCAAACAATGCTAGAGATCGCGGATATCAAACGACACCTAATATAGGTAACTACATTAATAAACCGGACCTAAATCGGAAGATCGGGTAGCATGAGGGTTCGTAAACCAAACGAGTGTAGAGACTCGTGTCATTTGGTTCAACAAAGCCTACATACTAATTGAAACCTAACATAATTGTTTATGACCCATTACGACCCGTTTAGGTAGCTTATGCTACTTTAACGCGTCGTTCGCGTGAAACGCGTTCGGACCGCCTAACTAGCCCTATGACAAGTGTTATATGCCTAAACATGTTACATAATCAGTTATGTGACAAAATTTTAGGTTACATATGCTTAATTACCAATTATACATGAAAAGGGTATTCTGGTAATTTACCTAAGGCATATAAACTACCTATCATACAACTACTTAAACGATGTGACCATAGGGTATAACCTCGGAAGGTTATTCCCTACCTACTATGGTCACCTAATGTATTTGGTCGAATCCTAATGATCGACCAAATGGGTCGGGTTCGAGGTATAAGCGATTTATTAGATCGCTTACCCTACGACCCTAGACAACGTGGTAATCAGTAGGCATAGTCCCAAGGGACTATAACCAACGTGATTACACTCACGTTGCGAAGTTCAAACGAACTTCGCATTGACCATAACTGGTCAACGCAGAAAGTCAAACAAAGTTTGACTTTCAGACTCGAAAGACTCGAAAAGCAATAAAAGAACGAAAGAATACTTACGAAGGGTCCCCGAATGCTAATCTCGATCCAAGAATCTCAGGTATGAAACAATGGTTTCAACTTAGAGTTCCTAAGATCAAGATTCTAGTGATTTTAGCAATGGGGGTGGATGGGTATATATAGTTTTCGGGTAACCGTTAAGATCGTTTGTCGAATATCGTGCCATAATCGCATCCGTACAAGTGTTGGCAAGTTGTGGTGACTAAAAATGGGTTCTTATCAGCTGACTAAGCAAGTTAGAATGTGTGGGTGTGGATTAAACAGCTGGAATCTGCTGTTAAATGCAGTTAATCTGGTCAGAAGGTCTGACGCGGGCCGCCTAAGGATGTTAAGATCCTGAGGCGGGCCGCCTAGGAGTCACAGATCAGAACAAAGTTTCAGAAATGTCAGTTTCAGTCCCTGCACGTGTTTAAGGCCATTTCCGACACTTCTAAGGCCCGTAAAGCCAACTTTAAGGCCCTAAAATGTTGCCTAAACATTGAGGACATGAAACATGCTCAAAAATATGCCGGGTGTTGGTTCGTTTGGTCGTACGAACGCGATGTTCGCTTAATTATGACGGAATACGCATAAGCGCGAAAAACGATCCAAATGATGCGACGAATGGATTTTTCTTATGGCGAACACTAAAGCATAATATAGTCATGCTTACAT
>JARYGA010060876.1:0-40301 GCA_030545235.1 Helianthus tuberosus
ATCAAATTAGGGTTAGATTTTTTGCTTAAAAATATATGTAATGAAGGTATAAATACATGAAATAGATGTATTAATACATAAAATGGATGTATAAATAAATGAAATGAAGATATTAATACAAGAAATAGAGGTATAAATACATGAAATGGAGGTATTAATAAATGGAATAGAGGTATAAAACTTGAAATGCATGTATAAAAGCTATAAATATGTGTAAATATAAATGGTTCATTAATAAGATATATATATGCACACACATTAATTAACTTATATTAAGAGAAAAATAAAAGTTAATGCAAGGTAATCTACACGTGCAATTCAAGTTTCAAACAGTCAGCCAAACCATTAACTATAATAACAGCCGTTGAATCGACCAATTTACTTCGGTTTATACAGTTAGACAAGTTTTAACTATTCTCTAACATACTAACGTGAGTTAGGCTAAATCTAATGGGCTAAGACCACTCGGTGTGGGGGTCGTCCAGGCCCGGCAACCCCCCCCCCCCACACACACACACACACCATTCCGGGTGGCTCGTTGGCGTCTTGAACGTCGAGGTTGGGACGATGAGGACGGTAGGTAAAGGACAAAAATTGTTGCATCTTCTTCTCACACACACATATACATACAACATATACATATATATTTTACTGCTCATCCCCTATTTCCTTAGGTCCATCCTCTTTGTTTCATCCTCACACCCATCGTACGTGTCACTGACGTAGAGGCCCATCCTCCATCAACCATACCGATGCCGAGTAGCCTAAGTTTGTGTGTTTGTGGCTAAATAGTAATACCGAGCTCAAATTGAGTGTACCTCTACAATATTATATTTTGAAAATATTAAAAAAACAAAGGAAACACTTATATTCGAATGAGACAATAAGGGGTCTATTTGAATAACGCGTGAAAATGAGGGTTAATAATTTGACAGATCATAAATCATAAATGTCATGCACCCAACAGCATATTGTTTAGCCGCGTAAAAGTCGGACCCGTAAACCGTTTTCTTTTTGTATTTTTTATGTAGACCACTAGACCCTTATACTAATAAGTTATTCCAATTTGACCCCTCATGTTCGGTGTAGAAGTTAAATTATTAATAAATTTAGATTTAGATACGAGCATAAAAACCTTTAACCGAATTATAGACCAAATTATACCTAGAAATAGCAGTAGATTGACTTTGGTACGAGCATTGGTAGTTTTAGTCTCGTATTTAATTATAAAAATTATCCGGTACCAGTTTGCAAGGATTTCAAAATTACAAGTACATTCTTTGCTACTCTAGTTTTTATATAAATTTATTATAGATATTAGAAATTTGAAAGTATAAAGTAATTGGATTTGTATATTTCTCCATTAACCAAGGACACATATAAATTAGAGTAAACTGCAATTTTACCCCCTGAGGTTAGGGGTTATTGGCACTCTTACCCCCTAAGGAAATAATTGCAATTTTACCCCCCACTGTTCACTGTTATGTCGCAACCTTACCCCCTAAGCTCAATTTTGTTGACTGGTCTGTTGACTTGGTGGTGAAATGACTATTTTACCCTTTTATTTTACCCCCTATGTTTTGTTTACTCTGTAATTTTACCCCTGCCACCACTGCCACCACCATTCACCACCACAACCACCACTGCCACCTCCAGCCACCACCCTCAACCACCACAGCCACCGCCATTCACCACCACAACCACCACTGCCACCTCCAGCCACCACCCTCAACCACCACTGCCACCGCCATTCACCACCACTGCCATCTTCTTCCTCCCCCCCTCTCTCTCTCTCTCTCTAAAAAACCCACCACCCGTTCAAATATTACTTGAGATGAATCACCGGTTGCAGTTTACTCAATTTTTCCTCACCTCCGGCCACCATATGTCGACAACCACCACCAACATCAAACCATTATTCAAATTAAAACCTGCAACAAAAAACATCAAATTCAAAAAACATCAAATTCAATTGAATCTTGTCACCAAAAAACATCAAAATATCAACCACAATTATTTTTCCAGAATCTTCTATTGCATTCAACACATCATGAACCCTAATTTCACAAAAAAATTACATTTCAATCCAACGATGAAGCTCTGCTAAACGCCGTCGTTTCAATCCAACGATGAAGCTCCGTTTTCACCATCAACAAACTCGTAATCTGCTCATACCTCTCATTACCGCTAAACGCCGTCGTTTCAGACCGATCGGTACCGAATTTGTGCCCTAACACTGTTCCGTTCGTCAGAAACTCATACGCCATATAACCTGCTACTAATTTGTTCGATGACGTCATCATATTCATCTCTGATGTAGGTTTCGTTGCTGCGGTGGTGGTTCTGGATGTTGGGGTTTCAGGTCGGAGGGAGTTGGGGGGTTAGATTGCAGGTGGTGGTTTATGGAATCCGATGGCAATGGTGGACGATAGGGGTTTGTGGGTTGTCGGGTTGGTGGAAGATGATGGCGGAAGAGGTCAGCTCCATTTGTTAGTTGATGATTACGGTGGAGTAGATGGTGGATCTGAGGTGAACAACGGCTAAATGGCGGAGTTAGGGTGATCTAGGTGGTTAACGATTGTGGTGTAAGGATGGTTGTGGGTTGTGGAGGTTGAGGTTATTCAGGTTGAGGATGGAGAAGAAGGGTAGGTTGTGGTGGTGGTGGTGAGGTGGGTATATGAAGGAGAAGAAGATGCAGGGGGTAAAATGACATATTTACCCTTTGACCATTAGCTTCTAATGTTGACTGTTAAGCCAAACTAACGCCAGGGGGTAAACATGCGACATAAGAGCAAATAGTGGGGGGTAAAATTGCAATTATTTCCTTAGGGGGGTAAGAGTGCCAATGACCCCTAACCTCAGGGGGTAAAATTGCAGTTTACTCTATAAATTAAAATAAAATGTTTATGGTTATGATTATGATTCAGGTAAGTGAGTCTCCGAATTCCAAGTTGGGTATCAACTAATATCAAATTTGTGAAAATATGTAAAACTAACATCATACTCAAATATTTTTCAAACTAAAAGTTTCGAATGTTTCGGGTTTCATGTTTGCCATTCAGATTAAGGTTCGTTTGTCATTATTGCGTAAATAGAAAAATGAAGTTATTGTTAAACTTCCTTTGAAATGACACTAAAACCAAAAATAATACATAAGATGATCTATAACTTTCAAATCACCAAAAAAAAATGAAAAGAAGTGATAGTTTGGCACTTGACTTCCCTTTTAAAGAAGTCATGTTCAAAAGGGGTTTACTTTTGATAATGAGATTAGAGAAAATGAGAGTTAGCTTAAGTTCCATTTAAATCAAAGACTAACTATTTATATTTATATTTATATTTGTTGGAAATTTTAGTGAAAATAAGTTTTTCACTAAATATTTTGGACATTAATAATATTTATATATTTGTTGTATAAATAATTATTTATGGTTTGTGTTCAAACTATGTCCAAATAGAGCTAAGATGAATGAGATATCGAAGCTTGAAGTTGTATGAATAAAATGGATTAGTTTTGTCAACTTGTCCCACATAGGTGGGAAGACAAAACTTAAAGTGGTTTATAAGGAGGAGCACTCCTTGTAATTGTTTCCTTAAAGGCAAACACTAGTGGGGACCAAAGGGTGTGTCGCACCCGCACATATGCGCGCGAATATGGATGGCGCATAACCAGGTGGCGTCCTGGTATGCGTAGTGGCATCCGTGTGGCGCGCAAGTATAGATGGCGCATGACCAGGTAGCGTCCTGGTATGCGCAATAGCATATGTGTGGCACGCGGCTCCATATGGCCTGGCGTAAGGTCCATGTAGTGTGTTGCATGGGTTTGCGGATCAGTTATGGCACGCGCGCAAGTTACAGTAGTAACTAGGAGCACTGGTCGGCACACCATGCGCATGCGCGGGTTCCATACAATGTGGCGCACAGACTGAAGAGGCACTTCAGGCGTGCGTACATGTCTGCAACGGTAACAGAGCAACTGGCAGGACCTGGTCAAAGCTAGCTGTTACAACCCGTTTAATGCGTGTCATGATGTTAATGACCGTTTGTGACTAACCACTTAAGTCCATTTAATTAGAGATTAATGTCATATTCATTATCTTGTTTATTACAAGATTAATGTTATAATTATGACAAGATTAATGTCTATTTTATTACTAGTTTTAATTAGATTAAAACTATGGGTGTATAAATATGAACTTGGTGGTTCATACTAAATATACAAGAAAATAGACATTTTTAGTCTCTATGTTTCAATGAGAGGAGTACTCTCAATTTTACACAACTTCACATTGTTCCAATTTTATAAACACCAAATTATACCCGGTGTAATCTCGGGCGCGAGTGCCATCTCCGGCAGTACACATACTGTTCCGGTTGTTGTACCCTGGGAGACAGACCGTCTGAGAGGAGGCGCGGAATCTGTTTTAAGGGAAGCGTGTCGAACACGTGCCTCAACCAAAAGCGTCAACCATATTTTGCTTGTCTTGCAGCGGAGTTTCGGACAAGAAGGTGCGGTTGCAGTTCTTCTAAAGACTCTTGCTTGAATCAAGTTTGGTACAATTATTGTGTATTTTATTTCCGTTCAATTGGTTTATGTAACCGGTATTGTACTTGATGAATTTCCCACAAATAACGAGAGTCTCGTTATTATTTATTTTATTAATATTTTAATAAAAAGTGAACCTAGTTCCTACAATCTTAAAACAGACTTTCGTGAAGATTGTTGCTACAATCTTAAATCCCTTCTCTACAAGGATTTAGGTTCACGAAAGTTAAAATATTTAATGAGATTTTTGTTAAAATCTTGAAAAATATTTTTTGGGAAATATTTATGTAGTACAAACGAGTCGGATTAATTTTTATGATTGGAGTACAATCTTTAATCCGAATACCGTGTTGCAAAACGTCTTTTTGATTCAAGTTTTGGAGTTCATGGTTTTTGTTCGTGTTTAGATAAACCGAACAATATACAAAATAATATGTATTTCAATAGGTTTTGAAATACTAAATTTTCTAATGAGCGTATTAGAAAAATTTATTTTGTAACCCCTTAAAATTAAATGTTTGTAACGTTTAATTTATTTATATTAAGCTTTTAGTAACCATAATTGAGAGATTAATGTTGGTTTTTAAAAGTCTTAAATTATTTATATTTTCTAATAAGCATATTAGAAAGTAATTACTTTTAACAAGTTTTAATATTTTTCTAACGAGCGTGTTAGAAATGTTGTTGTTGAAAGAATAACAAGATTAGAAATTTTTATTCTCTAACGCGCGTGTTAGAATTTTATAGAATAATAAGTTTTAATATCATTGTTTATATCTAATGAGCGTGTTAGATACGATGATTGTGTAAAACTAACTTGTTAAAAGACGATTAGATTTTCTAACGGGCGTGTTAGAAAATATACGTTTAGATTTTCTAACGAGCATGTTAGAAAATATTATTATTTCAAAATAATTACCGACGAGCGTGTTGGAGACAATTATTTTGGATAATAAATTTTGTAACGGTTTCGTCTAAACTCGTAAATTTCTAACGAGCGAGTTAGAAACGGATTTTTCCACATATGTTTAAACGATTTTATTTGTTTATTTCTAATGAGCGTATTAGAAATAGTTTATAATTTTTTTTTTATAAACTTCGAAACAAATTTTGTAATCGATTATTTCTAACGAGCGTGTTAGAAACGATTTAAAGAGTTTGATAGTTGTTTATTTTCTAACGAGCGTGTTAGAAACGACTTAACGACTTTGTCAATTGTTTATTTCTAACAAGCGGGTTAGAAAACGTTTATTTTATATAAACCAAAAACGGCTTTTGGCAATAAATAATCATCTAATTTTCTAATTGGCGTATTAGAATTAGTTTATCTTATAACCAACTAATTTAACGATTTGCAATCGTTAATTTCTAACGAGCGGGTTAGAATCGGGGTAACTATGATAAACTATTTAAGATGATTTGTAATCGTTTTATATATTTTCTAACGAGCGTGTTAGAAAAGATTTGTGTTCATTTCTAACGAGCGTGTTAGAAAACGTTCATTTAAACCAAAAGTGAAATATTGTATTCGTTTTATTTCTAACGAGCGTGTTAGAAGCGGTTTACTTTATAAAAACCGAATATTTCGAATGTTGTTCATCTTTTAAATTCTAATTAGCATATTAGAATTGGTTATCATACAAACCACTCATTTTAACGATTGGTAATCGTTATTATCTAACAGCGGTTAGAAATGGTTTGAATATGATAAACGGTTATCATACAAACCACTCATTTTAACGATTGGTAATCGTTATTATCTAACAGCGGTTAGAAATGGTTTGAATATGATAAACCATTTATTAAAACGATGTGTATTCGTTTTATTTTCAAACGAGCGAGTTTGAAATTGTTTTATTTATTAAACTATAATAAGGTTTATTGTCTTGATTTGTAATCAAAACATAAATATATAGTTTAATATTAAAACACTTGCAAAAATGAGAAATGTTTTGAACGAATAAAACATGTCTTTGCAAAGTATAACGTCTTGAACCATATAATAGTCTTGGAGAGACTATTTGGTGAAAACAACTCGATGTTGTTATAAATATAATAAGTTGCTCAACTACTTGCGAGTAGTTATTGTAAACAACTTTATACTTTGGACAACTTGTGATTATTCAAGTTTCAAGTTTCAAGACGAAACAAGTTATACGTGTTCCATTGAGGGAGTACCTCAAAACATGACAGAACGATGTAATTGCGTTTATTTCGTTCTAAAGTGTGTTGAAAATAATAACACTTTGGGATTTGATGTTTAGATATCATTGGTGTATCCGTTATTTTGGACTACTACTAAGTTGTCAAAAGGATTCACATTTTGATACAAAGTGTAAAAAGTAATTTACACGAACACAACGAGCGGGTTGTGATCATGACTTATGTAATAAGTCACAAATCAAACATCAAACGTATAAAGAGTTCGTGAGAAACGTGGTGCATGGTTTGAGATGAAATGCACGAAAACAAGATATGTCATCTAATGTTGAGAGCATCAACATGGAAATGCACATGTAAGTTTTCAAAGAATATAACATATGAAAGAAATATATGTTATTATTGTAAATAATTTTAATAAATTTAGCAAATTTATTAACGAAAATTTACAATAGTGATGGACTTGTAGATGCTTCTACCACCATCAATGTTGTTTAAACTATGTGGAGGCTTGGTCCTCAATTTGGGAGAGTATCCCAATACATGGTATTAAAGAAACAACAACGTAAATGTATGTATCACTATCGGCATTCGTGAATGCTTTGTTGTTGAGAGTCAATCTAATTGACTATATCTCAAGACTCGAGTGATTTTATACAAAGATCTTTCATCAAAGTGACTTCGATTAAGACTTATGTTTAAGTCCTTAAGAAGTCAATGATGAAGCATTGGAGATAAAAAGGCAAACGAGTTATGATCCTAATGGATGAAGTTAACTATGGTTTTGAGGCCTTCCTAAAACCGATGGTTTTGGAATGGTGAAAAAAAAATCATTATTGTGTCTAAACTAAGAAATGAATGTTCGGAAGAGATAGTGCGTTATCTCTTAAGGCTGTGAAGAATCAGAATGATGCATCTTCTGTTCACATGCTAGAGTATTGTGGTCTAAAGCATGCTAGACTAATCCTTGTTAATTTATATGCTCGACGGAGATTAAATTAACTTTAAAACATTCAAAATATGTGATGACACAAGAATGAATTTTGTGCTAAACAAAACTATATATATAACTTCATTAAAATGCAAGCAATGTGGGGGGAGGAACCATTTAAGAAACAAACCCTTTGAGGTATGAAGAAATGGTAGTTGAGAAATTTTTCTCAAACTCGAAATGAAAGGGAGAACCTTTCATCACCCCATTTGGATGTTATCCAATTACACTTAAATGTGGGGGTGACTTGCATTTGAATGTGGAAATGGTAGTTGAGAAGTCTTCTCAAACTCGAAATGAAAGGGAGAACCTTTCATCGCCCCATTTGGATGTTATCCAATTACACTTAAATGTGGGGGTGACTTGCATATATTGCAAACGCATGACCAAGTGGAGTACACAATGGTTATATGGAGTCAATCGAGTAGATTGGACTCGAATGCCAATTGGTTAGATTCAAAATCTAGTAAGATGTCAGTCATGACACACCAAAGGCATGGTGAAAACGTGTTTAGCCATGAATTGAGTTTCATGTCATTCTAAAGACAAGGTACATAACTGGATCCATGTTGAGATCACGAGTTATAGTCTTATGAATCAACTAAAAGGCAAAAGTGACTAGCGAGTCAAAAACACGTTAGAACAACTGATCTCAATTTAAATTATCGTTGGTGACTTAGCGAAGTCAGAGATAATTTTGGATCCAACAACCAGTGGGTTGATTAGAGATCAGTTGTGGAATGGGACTAAAGCCATGGAAAAGGGGACATGAGGGAAACCTAACCTAGTTGACTGGAGATCCCAAGATCTAGGTTCAATAGGCTAACTTAATCATGAACCGAAGGGTAGTCACTGTGGGGGCATAGCTAATATATATGTTTATGTATAAGCTAGTGTATGTGTTCATATATCCCCCTAAAACTATAAAAGGGTGTTTAAATACGTCCTAGTCCATTCCTATAATATTCAGTGACATTGTTGTGAGGTTAAGCATAATATGTGGTTTTATGATTTGTGTAAATCATAGTAAACCATAATGCTTTTAATGATTTAAAGGGAAATCACCTATGTTGGAGAGAAGTGTGGTCGCTTCGAATGGAATTAGGGCATAATTCCTAGAGCTCCCGCAGAACCAGGAAAGTGCTCCATGACCATTATAGGACACGATAGTGAGGGGATGGCCCGGCTAGGGAAAGTATTGTGTGAATGTATATTGTCTTTTACACAAATGGGGGGTTGTTCAAGGACACCACGTCTACAAAACCCTAGTAGACTAATTATGCTTCACAAAGGAAGGTTCAAAGGCAAAACCTACCTATCCTGCAATACTCGACTGTCGAGTTTTCATCGGGGAATTTTGTGTGTTTTAATCGATCTCCATTCATGTGGGGGATTGTTGGAAATTTTAGTGAAAATGAGTTTTTCACTAAATATTTTGGACATTAATAATATTTATATATTTGTTGTATAAATAATTATTTATGGTTTGTGTTCAAACTATGTCCAAATAGAGCTAAGATGAATGAGATATCGAAGCTTGAAGTTGTATGAATAAAATGGATTAGTTTTGTCAACTTGTCCCACATAGGTGGGAAGACAAAACTTAAAGTGGTTTATAAGGAGAAGCACTCCTTGTAATTGTTTCCTTAAAGGCAAACACTAGTGGGGACCAAAGGGTGTGTCGCACCCGCACATATGCGCGCGAATATGGATGGCGCATAACCAGGTGGCGTCCTGGTATGCGTAGTGGCATCCGTGTGGCGCGCAAGTATAGATGGCGCATGACCAGGTAGCGTCCTGGTATGCGCAATAGCATATGTGTGGCACGCGGCTCCATATGGCCTGGCGTAAGGTCCATGTAGTGTGTTGCATGGGTTTGCGGATCAGTTATGGCACGCACGCAAGTTACAGTAGTAACTAGGAGCACTGGTCGGCACACCATGCGCATGCGCGGGTTCCATACAATGTGGCGCACAGACTGAAGAGGCACTTCAGGCGTGCGTACATGTCTGCAACGGTAACAGAGCAACTGGCAGGACCTGGTCAAAGCTAGCTGTTACAACCCGTTTAATGCGTGTCATGATGTTAATGACCGTTTTTGACTAACCACTTAAGTCCATTTAATTAGAGATTAATGTCATATTCATTATCTTGTTTATTACAAGATTAATGTTATAATTATGACAAGATTAATGTCTATTTTATTACTAGTTTTAATTAGATTAAAACTATGGGTGTATAAATATGAACTTGGTTGTTCATACTAAATATACAAGAAAATAGACATTTTTAGTCTCTATGTTTCAATGAGAGGAGTACTCTCAATTTTACACAACTTCACATTGTTGCAATTTTATAAACACCAAATTATACCCGGTGTAATCTCGGGCGCGAGTGCCATCTCCGGCAGTACACATACTGTTCCGGTTGTTGTACCCTGGGAGACAGACCGTCTGAGAGGAGGCGCGGAATCTGTTTTAAGGGAAGCGTGTCGAACACGTGCCTCAACCAAAAGCGTCAACCATATTTTGCTTGTCTTGCAGCGGAGTTTCGGACAAGAAGGTGCGGTTGCAGTTCTTCTAAAGACTCTTGCTTGAATCAAGTTTGGTACAATTATTGTGTATTTTATTTCCGTTCAATTGGTTTATGTAACCGGTATTGTACTTGATGAATTTCCCACAAATAACGAGAGTCTCGTTATTATTTATTTTATTAATATTTTAATAAAAAGTGAACCTAGTTCCTACAATCTTAAAACAGACTTTCGTGAAGATTGTTGCTACAATCTTAAATCCTTCTCTACAAGGATTTAGGTTCACGAAAGTTAAAATATTTAATGAGATTTTTGTTAAAATCTTGAAAAATATTTTTTGGGAAATATTTATGTAGTACAAACGAGTTGGATTAATTTTTATGATTGGAGTACAATCTTTAATCCGAATACCGTGTTGCAAAACGTCTTTTTGATTCAAGTTTTGGAGTTCATGGTTTTTGTTCGTGTTTAGATAAACCGAACAATATACAAAATAATATGTATTTCAATAGGTTTTGAAATACTAAATTTTCTAATGAGCGTATTAGAAAAATTTATTTTGTAACCCCTTAAAATTAAATGTTTGTAACGTTTAATTTATTTATATTAAACTTTTAGTAACCATAATTGAGAGATTAATGTTGGTTTTTAAAAGTCTTAAATTATTTATATTTTCTAATAAGCATATTAGAAAGTAATTACTTTTAACAAGTTTTAATATTTTTCTAACGAGCGTGTTAGAAATGTTGTTGTTGAAAGAATAACAAGATTAGAAATTTTTATTCTCTAACGCGCGTGTTAGAATTTTATAGAATAATAAGTTTTAATATCATTGTTTATATCTAATGAGCGTGTTAGATACGATGATTGTGTAAAACTAACTTGTTAAAAGACGATTAGATTTTCTAACGGGCGTGTTAGAAAATATACGTTTAGATTTTCTAACGAGCATGTTAGAAAATATTATTATTTCAAAATAATTACCGACGAGCGTGTTGGAGACAATTATTTTGGATAATAAATTTTGTAACGGTTTCGTCTAAACTCGTAAATTTCTAACGAGCGAGTTAGAAACGGATTTTTCCACATATGTTTAAACGATTTTATTTGTTTATTTCTAATGAGCGTATTAGAAATAGTTTATAATTTTTTTTTTATAAACTTCGAAACAAATTTTGTAATCGATTATTTCTAACGAGCGTGTTAGAAACGATTTAAAGAGTTTGATAGTTGTTTATTTTCTAACGAGCGTGTTAGAAACGACTTAACGACTTTGTCAATTGTTTATTTCTAACAAGCGGGTTAGAAAACGTTTATTTTATATAAACCAAAAACGGCTTTTGGCAATAAATAATCATCTAATTTTCTAATTGGCGTATTAGAATTAGTTTATCTTATAACCAACTAATTTAACGATTTGCAATCGTTAATTTCTAACGAGCGGGTTAGAATCGGGGTAACTATGATAAACTATTTAAGATGATTTGTAATCGTTTTATATATTTTCTAACGAGCGTGTTAGAAAAGATTTGTGTTCATTTCTAACGAGCGTGTTAGAAAACGTTCATTTAAACCAAAAGTGAAATATTGTATTCGTTTTATTTCTAACGAGCGTGTTAGAAGCGGTTTACTTTATAAAAACCGAATATTTCGAATGTTGTTCATCTTTTAAATTCTAATTAGCATATTAGAATTGGTTATCATACAAACCACTCATTTTAACGATTGGTAATCGTTATTATCTAACAGCGGTTAGAAATGGTTTGAATATGATAAACGGTTATCATACAAACCACTCATTTTAACGATTGGTAATCGTTATTATCTAACAGCGGTTAGAAATGGTTTGAATATGATAAACCATTTATTAAAACGATGTGTATTCGTTTTATTTTCAAACGAGCGAGTTTGAAATTGTTTTATTTATTAAACTATAATAAGGTTTATTGTCTTGATTTGTAATCAAAACATAAATATATAGTTTAATATTAAAACACTTGCAAAAATGAGAAATGTTTTGAACGAATAAAACATGTCTTTGCAAAGTATAACGTCTTGAACCATATAATAGTCTTGGAGAGACTATTTGGTGAAAACAACTCGATGTTGTTATAAATATAATAAGTTGCTCAACTACTTGCGAGTAGTTATTGTAAACAACTTTATACTTTGGACAACTTGTGATTATTCAAGTTTCAAGTTTCAAGACGAAACAAGTTATACGTGTTCCATTGAGGGAGTACCTCAAAACATGACAGAACGATGTAATTGCGTTTATTTCGTTCTAAAGTGTGTTGAAAATAATAACACTTTGGGATTTGATGTTTAGATATCATTGGTGTATCCGTTATTTTGGACTACTACTAAGTTGTCAAAAGGATTCACATTTTGATACAAAGTGTAAAAAGTAATTTACACGAACACAACGAGCGGGTTGTGATCATGACTTATGTAATAAGTCACAAATCAAACATCAAACGTATAAAGAGTTCGTGAGAAACGTGGTGCATGGTTTGAGATGAAATGCACGAAAACAAGATATGTCATCTAATGTTGAGAGCATCAACATGGAAATGCACATGTAAGTTTTCAAAGAATATAACATATGAAAGAAATATATGTTATTATTGTAAATAATTTTAATAAATTTAGCAAATTTATTAACGAAAATTTACAATAGTGATGGACTTGTAGATGCTTCTACCACCATCAATGTTGTTTAAACTATGTGGAGGCTTGGTCCTCAATTTGGGAGAGTATCCCAATACATGGTATTAAAGAAACAACAACGTAAATGTATGTATCACTATCGGCATTCGTGAATGCTTTATTGTTGAGAGTCAATCTAATTGACTATATCTCAAGACTCGAGTGATTTTATACAAAGATCTTTCATCAAAGTGACTTCGATTAAGACTTATGTTTAAGTCCTTAAGAAGTCAATGATGAAGCATTGGAGATAAAAAGGCAAACGAGTTATGATCCTAATGGATGAAGTTAACTATGGTTTTGAGGCCTTCCTAAAACCGATGGTTTTGGAATGGTGAAAAAAAAAATCATTATTGTGTCTAAACTAAGAAATGAATGTTCGGAAGAGATAGTGCGTTATCTCTTAAGGCTGTGAAGAATCAGAATGATGCATCTTCTGTTCACATGCTAGAGTATTGTGGTCTAAAGCATGCTAGACTAATACTTGTTAATTTATATGCTCGACGGAGATTAAATTAACTTTAAAACATTCAAAATATGTGATGACACAAGAATGAATTTTGTGCTAAACAAAACTATATATATAACTTCATTAAAATGCAAGCAATGTGGGGGGAGGAACCATTTAAGAAACAAACCCTTTGAGGTATGAAGAAATGGTAGTTGAGAAATTTTTCTCAAACTCGAAATGAAAGGGAGAACCTTTCATCACCCCATTTGGATGTTATCCAATTACACTTAAATGTGGGGGTGACTTGCATTTGAATGTGGAAATGGTAGTTGAGAAGTCTTCTCAAACTCGAAATGAAAGGGAGAACCTTTCATCGCCCCATTTGGATGTTATCCAATTACACTTAAATGTGGGGGTGACTTGCATATATTGCAAACGCATGACCAAGTGGAGTACACAATGGTTATATGGAGTCAATCGAGTAGATTGGACTCGAATGCCAATTGGTTAGATTCAAAATCTAGTAAGATGTCAGTCATGACACACCAAAGGCATGGTGAAAACGTGTTTAGCCATGAATTGAGTTTCATGTCATTCTAAAGACAAGGTACATAACTGGATCCATGTTGAGATCACGAGTTATAGTCTTATGAATCAACTAAAAGGCAAAAGTGACTAGCGAGTCAAAAACACGTTAGAACAACTGATCTCAATTTAAATTATCGTTGGTGACTTAGCGAAGTCAGAGATAATTTTGGATCCAACAACCAGTGGGTTGATTAGAGATCAGTTGTGGAATGGGACTAAAGCCATGGAAAAGGGGACATGAGGGAAACCTAACCTAGTTGACTGGAGATCCCAAGATCTAGGTTCAATAGGCTAACTTAATCATGAACCGAAGGGTAGTCACTGTGGGGGCATAGCTAATATATATGTTTATGTATAAGCTAGTGTATGTGTTCATATATCCCCCTAAAACTATAAAAGGGTGTTTAAATACGTCCTAGTCCATTCCTATAATATTCAGTGACATTGTTGTGAGGTTAAGCATAATATGTGGTTTTATGATTTGTGTAAATCATAGTAAACCATAATGCTTTTAATGATTTAAAGGGAAATCACCTATGTTGGAGAGAAGTGTGGTCGCTTCGAATGGAATTAGGGCATAATTCCTAGAGCTCCCGCAGAACCAGGAAAGTGCTCCATGACCATTATAGGACACGATAGTGAGGGGATGGCCCGGCTAGGGAAAGTATTGTGTGAATGTATATTGTCTTTTACACAAATGGGGGGTTGTTCAAGGACACCACGTCTACAAAACCCTAGTAGACTAATTATGCTTCACAAAGGAAGGTTCAAAGGCAAAACCTACCTATCCTGCAATACTCGACTGTCGAGTTTTCATCGGGGAATTTTGTGTGTTTTAATCGATCTCCATTCATGTGGGGGATTGTTGGAAATTTTAGTGAAAATGAGTTTTTCACTAAATATTTTGGACATTAATAATATTTATATATTTGTTGTATAAATAATTATTTATGGTTTGTGTTCAAACTATGTCCAAATAGAGCTAAGATGAATGAGATATCGAAGCTTGAAGTTGTATGAATAAAATGGATTAGTTTTGTCAACTTGTCCCACATAGGTGGGAAGACAAAACTTAAAGTGGTTTATAAGGAGGAGCACTCCTTGTAATTGTTTCCTTAAAGGCAAACACTAGTGGGGACCAAAGGGTGTGTCGCACCCGCACATATGCGCGCGAATATGGATGGCGCATAACCAGGTGGCGTCCTGGTATGCGTAGTGGCATCCGTGTGGCGCGCAAGTATAGATGGCGCATGACCAGGTAGCGTCCTGGTATGCGCAATAGCATATGTGTGGCACGCGGCTCCATATGGCCTGGCGTAAGGTCCATGTAGTGTGTTGCATGGGTTTGCGGATCAGTTATGGCACGCACGCAAGTTACAGTAGTAACTAGGAGCACTGGTCGGCACACCATGCGCATGCGCGGGTTCCATACAATGTGGCGCACAGACTGAAGAGGCACTTCAGGCGTGCGTACATGTCTGCAACGGTAACAGAGCAACTGGCAGGACCTGGTCAAAGCTAGCTGTTACAACCCGTTTAATGCGTGTCATGATGTTAATGACCGTTTTTGACTAACCACTTAAGTTCATTTAATTAGAGATTAATGTCATATTCATTATCTTGTTTATTACAAGATTAATGTTATAATTATGACAAGATTAATGTCTATTTTATTACTAGTTTTAATTAGATTAAAACTATGGGTGTATAAATATGAACTTGGTTGTTCATACTAAATATACAAGAAAATAGACATTTTTAGTCTCTATGTTTCAATGAGAGGAGTACTCTCAATTTTACACAACTTCACATTGTTGCAATTTTATAAACACCAAATTATACCCGGTGTAATCTCGGGCGCGAGTGCCATCTCCGGCAGTACACATACTGTTCCGGTTGTTGTACCCTGGGAGACAGACCGTCTGAGAGGAGGCGCGGAATCTGTTTTAAGGGAAGCGTGTCGAACACGTGCCTCAACCAAAAGCGTCAACCATATTTTGCTTGTCTTGCAGCGGAGTTTCGGACAAGAAGGTGCGGTTGCAGTTCTTCTAAAGACTCTTGCTTGAATCAAGTTTGGTACAATTATTGTGTATTTTATTTCCGTTCAATTGGTTTATGTAACCGGTATTGTACTTGATGAATTTCCCACAAATAACGAGAGTCTTGTTATTATTTATTTTATTAATATTTTAATAAAAAGTGAACCTAGTTCCTACAATATTTATATTTATATTTATTTATTTTATCAATTCGAAACATGACATAATGAACAAACACGATGAAATACAAAATAACAAACAACTTTGTAAGAGGTTTTACCTAAATAGTCGAGCTAACTTTAGCATGAAAAATAAATCATTGTCCAATATAGAAGAAAACAAATATAAATAATTCTTACTATACTATAAAATATATAAATATAATAAAATAATGAGCCTTTAAAACGTATCGAATGGTTGGAAATCACCTTATCTTAGAAATCGCCGAAATAAGTTTGGCAAAATCAACAATATGGATCTTTGTGCTGACATCATTATAGTGACTGCTGACATCATTATAATGGTTGCTGACATCATTAACACCGATTGAACTTGGTTCTTAGGGTGGAGGGTGTGATTCAAACACCTTAGGGTGTTTGAGTCATCCCCTACCCAATGATATCATGCCATGTCAAGTCCCCCCATCACTCCCCATTTTCTACTCAAACACTAGGAAGTGATTCAAACACCCACTCAATTAAAATAAGAAAATTTTTGATTGGTTGAAAGGGGTTGGGACCCACCATTAAACCCCCCTCTCTACCTTCCCCTCTTCTTCACCGGTTCGGTGACTATACACCGAAAATGGAACTCCCCACTCACCAAAATGGGGGTGGCAGCAATTCACCGATCGGTGAAACATACTCCCCGATGGAGTCACCGAAATCACACCGACCGCCCTTATTGTTGAGATCAATCATACCTAAGGCTAGACACCATTAGATTTTGAGTTTTATTCTTGTAAGAGATTTTCTTTCAGATTTATTGGTTTTCTCTTGAATTGGTATATAGACATTATTGTCTAGTGGAGATGGATATGGTCAGATGATTTCGTTGATGACACGATTAAACTCCAATGATCCGTTAGTAATCTCAATTTATCTTTAAAAAGTTAGATGCAAATTGTTTGTTTATTCCATCTTTTATAAAATGACAAACATTGGTATAATATGGTAGGTTCCAAGGCCTAAGTTATGTACTATCCAATTTAATTCGATTTGGACACTTCAATCAATTTTACCGATTTATGAACCTTAAAGTCTATAAGTTTTTATAATCAGTTTTAACTTTTAAGTAACATATCATAATATCACAGTTCGAGCCTTCGAGGTATAATGTGAATCTATTAAGATGGTAACAAATTGAATATCAATATTTTAAATATTATGTATAAATTCTAATATAATTTAAATCTAAGAGTTGACTCATACCTTATTTGCTGAGTATTTTTAGGGTGTAAACAAGCTTAGACGAGTCTAAGCTCACCTAAGTTTGATCAAACCTCATTTAACTTAAAAGAGCTTGAACTCGGCTTGTTTAGAACTCTTTTTATAGAGTTCGAGCACGGCTCATAAATAATTATTTAAGCTCAAGCTCGATTTAGTTTTTGCTTATTGAATATATTTAGTTATCTAATCGTTTATATATTAAATGTTACACTGATAAACATTTATTATATAAACAAAACTATATAAGTAATAGGCTCGTAATGCTAGTTAAGTTCAATATGTTCAGTTTTATTCGAGTTTTTAACAACCCGATTTGAGTAGCTCACATTACGAGCATCTCGCCTTGTTGTACAAACTACGAGAATAGATCGATTAACCCTGAATGTATTATGCTATGTCTAGTGTAAAAATAATTTTTTTTAAGTGTTATATTTAGTTGATTTATAATTCTGCGGTATAAACAGTGTTATTAATCGTCGGTGTGAATAATTAATAACTTGAGATGTTGATATGTAATCTTAGATTCTTAGCTGGCTCAAGTTTGTAACGTGTGTTTGGTACTTTGGTCCCACAAATTAATTAATAGTTTTCCAAAGTAATTCTCACAAAATAATCTTGTGATTTCAAGTGTTATTTAAATACCTTATCTTTATTTTTATAATAGTCCCATCATCTTATATTATACTTTTTTATTGGAAACTGGATATATTAAATTACAACAACCATTAATGGTTTTTTTTTTTTTTTTAATCAGCAAATTTTCACTTTTATTCCACACCAAATATTTGCACTCGGATGTAATCATTGATGTTTTAGCAACATAGCCAACACCTTTGATATACACCCATTGTTACAAGAAGAAAACATTTACATTTATAAATTGAAATTGAAATTCACCCAATTCTCCCGGTCCATACGTGTGTTCTTTAGTCTGTGTTTACTCCATATGAAGGCCAAAGATTGTAGTTCCTCAAAAATTCCATCCATTAATGTCATCGGTTAGTTACGAGTTAATAGAGTGGAACAAAATAAAACAATTGGATGTATGCAAAACTAACCAAAAAGTTGAGAACTCGTGGAAAACGATTGATGTTTGCATCAACCCATTGTTGGCCAAACTGGTTGACTAGTCTTCGGACTACCTCGACCAGTGAAATTGGTGAACGGGGGCATTCGATTCAATGGTCAATCCGATTTTTAAAACATTCACCATCATATCATGGGATGAACCGTATGCCTCTTTATGTTCATTCATGTGCGTTAGTGATGTGAGATTTGTTTAAGATGATAGATTTTACATTAAGTGCGAAGGCGAGTAGGCGACACACATGATCACCTTTTTAAATTATCTATATATGATTTTATAAGGCTAATAAATAGTTCTTTGTTCTGATTCGTTAGTCTGCCATGTGACAAGCAAAGATTTTATGAAAACATTTACAATTCCTGGTAAAATAATTTTCTAAGGCTAATAAATAGTTATATAATATTAGAACAAAATGATTGGTTTACTTCCATTCTTGTGAGTTATATAATATTATATTTACCCTTTCAGAACACTAAATTATCTATTATCTAAATATGATTTTATAAGGCAGATAAATAGTTCTTTGTTCTGATTGGTCAGACTGCCATCTATCTATCTAAATATGATTTTATAAGGCAGATAAATAGTTCTTTGTTCTGATTGGTCAGACTGCCATCTGACAAGCTACGATTTTATAAAAACATTTACAAATTCTGGTTAAAAAAATTGTTGATTAAAAAATTTTTCTCCTTGCAAACAAAACTATCGTTTACTTCCGTTCTTATGAAATATATAATATCATATTTACCCTTTCAAAACGCTAAAGTTATCATATTTACTCATTCCACAATAGTTACTCGAACCATCTAAACGCATTACATTATCTACATTTATTCAATGAAACATGCTATTACAAATTTACAAGTAACTTACCCATCTTACAAAATTCAGATGTAACGAGTAAACTTGCTATTTTTCGCGCATTTTTTGTATTTTTAGTACTTTGAAAGGGTAACAGAACCGTAGAACAATGTCACTTAATTGAACTGAAACCTGAGGAACCAAATGAACAATATAAACAAACAATGAGATTTTACTATTATGTCACAGAAATAATGTTTGACCTTGTTAAGTCAAAATGTCAAATACCTGGCCATTTTGACTTTCTACTTGGACAAGCTCAGTTTTGAAAGAACGGAAGCCGCTTGATCACCACCCAACAAGAAATACGGGTGCCTTAAAGCATCAGAAGCTGATAAACGACCTCTACGCAGTGAGCCTCGTTCTGAAATTAGTTTTGTGGCTAAATCCCACCCTCTACCTGAATCCAAATCAAGAACACTTGTGTCGGGTCTAGTTCGAGTTTTTTCCCGCCATTTTTTTAAGTCGTAGTTTACGGCTTTTAGCTCTAGATTGAAGTTTTTTAAGCCTGCGGAAGACCTTAATGATGGGATAGCCATTTGCATGAGAACGATCCCAGCAGAGTACATGTCGAACAGATCAGGACTGTTCAGCTGCAAGAATGATAAATAAAATATTAAAAAAAAACATAGAAATAAAAAGATAAAAGTTATAGCAATGAATAACTTGTTTTGAGCGACCGGCAGCCTGTCATTTTTTTAAACTGTTGAAGAAGTATTTTTAGTGTATGTAAGCCTTGTGGCATTAGATGAGGCATTTAAAGATTAATTTTAAATATAAATTCAGAAAAAATAAATCAAATTTTCAAACTTCTAAATAAATTTGCATTTTTTTTTCACAGAAACCTGTTGTCCCATATATGCAAATTTTACCCCATAAAATAACACATCGCTATCGCAACAAAACTTTAAGCAATTTACCTAACCCAACCCGTTTTGTATGAAGTGACCCGTTTAACCGAAACCCATTTTGACCCTTTACCCAACTAAACATGACCTGCACGTTTTGCCACCTCTATGCTCAACAAAAAAATGTTACACAAAAACAAACATTCTAATTTTAGATCTACTTTAATACACAATTACTTAAAATTCGAATGCTGGATTTGATTAATAAGAAAATATATATATATATATCACCTGCCAGAGAATTGGAGAAAGAAGAGCTGCAACAGGTTCTGGTGGCGGGGACGGTGTTTCTTCGGGAAGAACATAAAGTTCCGGTGGGCAATAATCAGGGTCAAGAAGACCCTTGTTTGGGACATAGTTTTTTCCAATCCTTAAATCAGTGGCTGCACCGAAATCAATAAGCTTGATCCGCCCCTTTTTGGTTACCACTAAATTGGCGGGCTTCACATCCCGGTGCACAATACCGGTGTCATGTATTTTCTTGAGTGATGAAATTATTTGTCTCATTATTTGCTTGATTATCAACGCGTTTCGTTCTATGGATTCAAGTCCTTGTAATACGCGTCCAAACATGAGTGATTCCAAGTTTAAGGGGAAAAGTCTGTCTTTCATGTAATCACCAAGGTCTCGATCTCCCTGTGTTGGATTCATATAACGTTTATGGATATATCGGTAACTGATACTAACAGGGTGTTTGGATTTGCATTTTGAAATTAAATTTTTTTAAAAAAAAAAAGGGTAATTGCATGGTACCCCTGACCGCGGAAGGGATCTCCCTTCCCAAGCTAGCGACCCGGCAACGCTGCCTGGCGGTGAATATCCAGCCGAGTTCGAGGGGATCGAAGAGCCTGCAAGCAGGATTCGAACCCGCGCCACTTTGGACTCCCGAACCGGTTTTAGATGGGTGCCGGTGGCCACTGGGCTGACACCCCGTGGTTTAATTTTTTAAAACAACCAAAATTCGTCAAACATTCAACCATCTAATTATTGAAACTCCAAACCACGTAAGCACATCCAGACACTATTTTCTATTGCCCATTATACTACACCAGATTATATAGTTGCCCGGTTAACCGATATCACAAAAGCATTTTCATACTCGCATCCAAACGCCCCGAAAATATGAAATGTATGTAAATCTACTTGAATTTTAAAACAACATTTACCTCAAATTTCCATACGAGCCATTTCTCACCCTTTGTGAAAATTGAATTAGTTTTATCAGAAATAAAGCTCCCAAGAAACTCGGCACATGTATCCGGAGCTGCACGCGACAACCTGTAGTTGAACCATTCTTCAAAATCACCACATTCTATAGCACCTTGAACTCCAATTTTTACCTAGTAATTTACAAAGTACGATTATAGCTTTGGAAAATTGGATTTTAATGATCCAAACTTTGACCCATTGACTAATAATAATCCAAACTAGTAACTTGACCAGTGGTACTCCTAACCTTCACTTTTGTTGTCAAGAACAGTCCCACTCTAACAGAAAAGGTAACTTCGTCGACCACTAATGAACAACTGACTGAATTTTTTATCCCAATGGGAATGTTTTAAATTGTTTTGAAATGACATATATAAAATTAAAAGACGCCCTGCTTGCGGTATGCGTATATAATGTATATATGTGTGGGCGCTCGGGGGCAAAAGTAAAAGTGCACTAATTTTAACGTTATTTTACTGATTTCGTGAAAATAAAGTTAAAAGAGGAGGATGGTTAATCATGCATCATGTGGTGGCGTTGATAGCCGAAAGACAAGGGGGGTACATGCACTAATCGGTCTTTGTCTCAATTGCCGAGTGTAATGTGCCTTATGTCCAAGGCTTGATGCAAAACTACTATCGAGCCGTGGGTCTCATTGGAAGCAGCATCTCTATTCCTACGGGGTAGAGGTAAGGCTGTCTACATCTTACCCTCCTCAGACCCTACCTTAGCTTTGCTATTGGTGGGATTTACTGAGTATGATGATGATGATGATAATTAAAATTAAAAGCAATTTGTTAGAGTGCGATTGCCCTCGGCACTGAAAGTAAAAGATTGTTAATATGGATTATTATCAGACAAAAAAGTCATATTTGGATTATTAAAATCCAATCTACCTATGATTTTTGACAAAATATGACCCTATCGGTCAATAATAATCCATACCGCCAATTTGACCAGCAACACTCCTAACTTTCATTTTTGTTGTCATGAACATCCCCCTCTAACGGATAAGTAACTCTGTCTGCTTTGATGACGTGTAACATATGACGGGTCAGTTCTCAGTTGTAATAGTTAATGATCATTAGGGGCAGACAAAGTTACTTATCCGATGTATGTTACCGGTCAAATGGCAAGCACATATATCATAATTCAGATTAACAAAATCCAATTTGCTTATAATTTTCAACATATCATCTGATCACAACTAAAATCTTAAAAAAAACAACCAACTTTTCACCTGTTTAAGGATCACTTTCTCCTTAAACCTCGGATCTTTCTCCAACTGCTTTCTCCTACTCCCACTATTCCTAACCCGCTCCTCCACCGTCATATTCTTCGGAACCACCACACCCGAATAAACCACACCAAAAGACCCTTCCCCCAACTTATCCCCAATCAAAAAATCAGAAGTTTTCAAATTTCTTCTCCCAGACAAACCGTCGAACACCTTCTGTGCAGGACCCAAAACATAAGCATCAATGGCACCAATCAAAACCCCAGGTCTAGCAGTCAAGTACACCCAAACCAACCCAGCAAAAACAAACACACCCCACTTCTCAACCTCAGGAAAATCGCTAGTAACCTGTTGGAACTGATCATACCCTGTTTTGAAAACCGGAAATTGGTCCAAATGGAGTGTGTTTTCCAGCAAATCATCGGAGATTTGGTTGAAAGATACGTTTAATTTTTGTGGGTGTCGTTTGAAATGAGGTGAATGAAGGGGGAGGTGTGTGGGTGAAGTGGGTTTTGTAGGGGAGAATGAGATGAAGGTGGAATTGAGCTTGAGATTGGTTGAAGAAAGCATGGTGATGGTAGCCATTGATGGGTGTTTGGTGATTGTTTGTTATGGGTTTTGAGTGAGTTTGGATCAGCAAAAGGATGGATTTTTGCCACGAGGGGTGTCATTGGTTTATCTTTTTAGCTGGGAGATGTGTGGAGATTGAGGAAACAACGTTTTGTTTGGTCATTTTTTGATCAAATGCATGTTTGTATGGAAGGTAGGGGTTATTTTGTAATTGTTTTACATTTGAGGAGATGTTTTGTAACTAATGGATTAACTAAGAGTTAATTAGTTGGTTAGTTAGTTTGTTGTTGTACTTAAGCTAACATATTTTGTACTCTTGGTAATAATCAATAGTATCCGCAATTGGTCAATTGCAATAATGGTAGATTAGGCGATTAGAAATAACAACCTTAAATTAAGAACTGGTCCAAGCTTCCGATGAAAGTTAATTTGTTTGATGTCATTGATCAAGATGATTTAGGATCGTGGTGAGGCTCGATGCTAGTTATAACTTAGAGTTTGTAACACAGGTAAACTCATCTTTAATTGTCGAGTTTGTAACACAGGTAAACTCATCTCTAATTGTCGTATGTTTCACGTATTGTACTTTGCAGACAAGCATTTAATGACAATAAATCCTATTTAAAAACAGTGTTTACCACACTACCACACAATCTTTGTATTGTCTTTCATTTTGCTTCTTATGTTTACATTTATGTATACTAGTTTATAACTTTATACTATAGTCATTTGTATTTCATATTCTATTTATTTATTTATTTATTATAAAATGTCTCTTTATATTCAAAATTAAACATTGTCAAATCTAGAGGATGTTTACATGATTTTGGTATTTAAACTCAAACTTCATTGAATTCGAGAACTTTATGTCTATCTTACAAATTTTTACATCCTTAGATCACATAGAGGATGTTTACATGATTTTGGTATTTAAACTCAAACTTCATTGAATTCGAGAACTTTATGTCTATCTTACAAATTTTTACATCCTTAGATCACATCGTATTGTCGGTTTTCCAACAATTTTTCATACAAAATCCAAACTTCGTTGGATATGAAGATCAACTTTGCATGTCTTTCGAAAATTGATTTTTTATGAAAAAAAATTGACAAATAACATACTTGTGAAAATTGAATTTTTATATCTTGAACATGAATAACAAACTTAAATTGTATAGTGTTTTTATCGATGCTTCATATTTAAAAAAAAAATTATATACATAAATAAAAATGTGTGTTTTTTTTGAAAGATGTGAATTATTCGCGAATGTCGGAAGGCCTGGAATACGTTGTCTTAACCGGGTCCGCGCTAGAGAGCCCCCTCACACAATAGATCCCTAATTTATACCCCTCAATAAGAAACCTCTATCACCCAGACTTGAACCCGAGGCCTAAAGAGGAAAACTCACCCGGGCCCACCATAGGTGAAACTTAAATATATGTGACCACACTACTAGAGCACTTAGTGATGATTAAGTGCTCTAGTGGAGGCCACGAGTATTTAAGTTTCACTTATGGTAGGCCCGGGTGAGTTTTTCCCTCCAGGCCTCGGGTTCGAGTCTGGGTGATAGATGTTTCTCATTTAGGGGTTTAAATTGGGGATCTATTGTGGGAGGAGGCTCTCTAACACGGACCCAATTAAGACAACATATGCTAAACTTCCCGACATTCACGAATAATTTACACATTTTGAAAAAAAAAATTGTGTATGTTAAGTGCTTAAAAAACATCAAACTATTCTGTCTATATGTTGTTGTAAATGATGACCAAAATATCAACAAAACCGTTATAACGTTAGTTTCTGTATCAACTGTATGCTGCACTAACCACCATGTGTGATTGCACTTCATCTTCTTCACTCTCATCATACTCCTGCATCAAATTCCCCCCATCTTCAATCCACATACTCTCCTTACCACCTTCATTCCACTACACCACTCAAATTCCCCCAAAATTCTCCACAAAAACCAGTCAAAACCCTAACCCTAGAACCTCAAAATCACACCACAATCAACAATTCCTCAACCAACTCAACTTCAAAGAACAAAAAACCACAAAATCACACCTCGAATTGAACCGGAATGACGAACAAGAGACCGAATTGCTTCAATTTGATGGAGATTTGATGAATAATGAAGGAGATGAAGAGGATTTGGTTGAAATTGTAGATTTGGAAGATGATTTGGATGTGAAATTGGGGGAATTAGATGAAGTGAAGGTTGTAAGGAAGGGGAAACAGTTGGTGAAAAGGTGTAATGTGGTTGCAAAGCAGGTTATTAGTATTCAGTCTGCTGTTAGTTTGGGGTTTGTTTCACAGCTTTGGGTGGATACTAATACTGTGAGTGTTAATGTCTTTTTGTTTTGATGTATGATGTTGGTTATATGAGTTAAAATTAGATTCAGTTTGGGGTTTGTGTATGTTTTAGGGTTCTTGTTTTAAGAGGTTATATATATTGTTATGTAACGCCCCGCTTGAGGTATGCGCATATAATGTATATATGTGTGGGCCACCGCCGGGGGGCAAAAGTGAAAGCGCACTAATTTTAACGTTAAAAGCTGAGGACGGTTAATCATGCATCATGTAGTGGCGTTGATAGCTGAAAGACAAAAGGGTACATGCACTAATCGAGTAATCGGTCTTTGTCCCGATTGCTGAGTGTTATGTGCCTTATGTCCAAGGCTTGATGCAAAACTACTATCGAGCCGGGGATCTCACTGGAAGCAGCCTCTCTATTCCTACGGGGTAGAGGTAAGGTTGTCTACATCTTACCCTCCTCAGACCCTAACTTTGCTTTGCTATTGGTGGGATTTACTGAGTATGATGATGATGATGATATATTGTTATGTAGATTTGGGACCAAAATAGTATGCTAAGAGGGTGTTTGGATTGAGTTTTAAACAGATTTTAGTGTATTCTGTATTGAAGTATTAAAACCTTGTTTTTTAGAGTACGCGCCTAGGAAAACGAATAAGGGGAATGAAGGCGCGCCACATGTAGTTCCGGGCCGAAATTGGTCAAAGGGAGGATTCGTAAGAGGTTATATGTAAAAACAACCTAAGGGGTGGTGCTTATGATAGGTTTACTTGATAAATAGGTTTGCATGTAAAACAGATGAGAGATTTTCTTGTTTCGACTCCATGCAATGCTAGTTGGTTTGTGTATATGTAAGATATTATTTAGCCTTAAACTTGGTTTCGATTTTTGAATACCTTAGATCTTTGATGCTTTTGTTCGTCACTTCATGTAGTTTTTATTATTATTTTTTTTTAATAAGTGATATTTTTTTCCTTCTTAGTGGATGGTAGTGATTGTAGAAGTGAGGCCGAATCTACTATCTGGACAACAAGAAATGTTCTTTTTGGAGGATACAAAACAGGTAAGTAGTTTTCTGTTCTTCAGAGTTCTTAGGGGGAAATTTGTTCAATCATGACGATAAAGTCAAACGTTGACCTTCAGTGTTGTGATTTTTTTTTTCTATTTTTTGAAAGTGGACCTGAACCAACATTACTGGTTACATATGGTTGATGTGTCAATTGTGTAAAATAGTTGATGTGGCGTCCCGTAAGCTATTTTACACAATGTCATCTACGTCATACGTCTTATACAACCACATCAAACTTTCCTACACGATTGGCACGCTTTGTCGGCATGTTATTTAGTAGTACAAGTTTCACTATATTTTGCAGGTCAATTCTTCCAAAAAGATTACAAACTTGAAACTTGAGTGGTTAAACCTTTTTAAAAGAAGTTTGAGTGACCTAGGTAAAACAATGGTGAAACTTGGTTACAATTTAGTGACATTTTTCCATTAATTAGATGTAAATACCCTAAAGTTCGGTTTATTACAAAGGAGACCAGAATGTTGTTGTTGATCAGCTGACTGGACAATTTTGTCCCTCACAATATGGTAAAACAAGTCCTGCTTTGAAATTCCAGAAGGGTTAAATACGTAATTATGCTTTGAACACAGGTTGGTGATGTTGTGCTTGTTGAGGATGAGACTGTGATGGATAAGGAGTTTAAATTGGTTGGACTAGAAACACTGGTATGGTCAACCTTACCGTTTTTACTAATACTAATAGTTACTTCTTTCAATTAGCGTGTAAAATCGGGCATTGTGTTAACTGTTAAACCTGTCCGAAGTGGCAACTGATTAAAATCTGTTGGTGTCAAGTTTATAACAACTTGATTGTCAATTATAGATGCAAAAAGTAATAGTGTTGACCTCAAAAGTCAAAGGGATCCGTTTTGTTGGAATGGAAGTTAGTATATATAAATTTATGTTTTTTTTATCTGTGTCCTGATTTAGTGCTTTTCTTAGGTAGGATATAGTGTTGTGACACCAGGTCGACGAGATATTGGAAAGGTATGTTTTTGTTCCGGTTATCATCTTTATTTGTTTGGATTTCTGCTGTAAACAAATCGTTGTTCTGGCAAAGAGGCAAAAAGAAGATTACACTTAACAATGTTAAATACAACAATTTTTACATTTAGGGGGTGTTTGGATGTACGTTTAGTAAGTGATTATGTGATTGATCTATAACCAGAATGGGTGGGGTTCTAGAGTGAACACTAGTGTATTTGCGAACTGAGTGAACAAATCCTGGCCATTGATCTACACACGTGTATGGCCAGGATCTCATCATCAAATCGTAAAATACACTAGTGTATTTCAACATCAAATCCTGGCCATTGATCTACACACGTGTATGGCCAGGATTAGTTCACTCAGTTCGCAAGCTACACTAGTGTTCACTCTTGAACCTAATCCTAACCAGAATAAGATAATTAATTGTAATAAATGGGCTGTAGAAAATATTATTTGGATATACTTCCACTATGAGAGGTAATGATCAAATAATCAGATATTCACGTGCTTGGCAAATTCTTATATCAAAGGATTTGGTAGATGTAATTATAAAACTTAAAAAGAGACACTTTTTTTGTGAAAAAATGAGAGTAGAACTGTCTAACAGTAAGGATAAATTGGTAATCATATCACTTTAAAAACACAAATCCAAACACCCTTTATATTTACACAATTTTCCAAATATCGTTTTTTTGTTAAAATTGTAGTGTTTTTCAGTATTATTACAAGAATTGAGATTTGTCATTTGTCTGTTTATTCGGATACCAGTTAAAAAGGGGAATTACTCTCTTTAATAATAATGTTTTAGTTCTCTTGTTTTTAGGTGCGAGGGTATACTTTTAATATAAACTCCGGGGCAATAGAATCTTTAGAGCTCGATTCATTTGGAATATCCATCATTCCATCAAGTTTGGTGAGTATATTTTATTTTTGTAATCCTATGTAACAATGTAACGCATTAGTAATTTAGTACTCAAAAAATAAATTTGGCAAGTGTCAGAATTCACAAAAAACAGCGTTGTTCGCTTGTTGGGTTGCTTTTATAATTATACTCGATAATGACCTGAACGGATAATTATACTTCTTTGGAACTGTGCACAACGGTGAGCACGTATTCATTTTTCTCTTAAACGAGAATGTGATTTATTACAGGTGAGCACGTATTCATTGCTGGTGGAAGATGTGCTGGAAGTCGTATCTGACACAGTTGTCGTGCATGATGCTGCAGCCTCACGGATACAACGATTAACTAAGGTAAATAACACTATTAAGTGCTTTTATATGAATGTTATATTTAGAGGAAGTATTTTCGACCTGTTAACTTATAAATAGGTCAATTTGGATTATGTTATTATTATAATGGGTCAAAAATGGTCAAGCTAACGGATCTTAAATCGTTTTACTAAAACACGTTGGATTATTTTTGCGGTAACATAGTTTTTATAATCATAATTGTCAAATTATTTATATATAAATTTCAGATAAAAAATTTTATTAAACCTGTTTATTCAAAACAATGTGTTTCACTCACATATAGGAGTGTAAACTAGCCGACTCGTTTAATTTAAGAGAGCCTGAGCTCAGCTCGTTTCAAGCTCTATATCTAAAGCTTGAATTTCAAAATTTTGTAACAAATAATAATGACATATAAATCTTATTGATTTAAGAGAGCCTGATGTCACGGAGTTATTCTCGAACTCTCGTGCGGCACTTAGATTTGATCTAAGTTAAGCCTTTTGGTTGTGTTGGGTTATGTTTACACAGCGGAAAACTTGTCCTTGTGATTACACCACCTTTCTTGTAGTATTGCACTACAAAACTTGTTCTCGTGTTTACTCAAACAAAGACTTCCGCTGCGATACATAACCAAACCCAACCACAAGGCTTAACTTGAGCATTCTAAGTGCCGCACGAGAGTCAGAAAGTTACTCCGTGACACTGAGCTCAGCTCGTTTCAAGCTCTATATCTAAAGCTTGAATTTCAAAATTTTGTAACAAATAATAATGACATATAAATCTTATTGATAAAATTAGGGTTTCTGGGATGCCCGAAGAACAGATTACTCGATGGATGATCTTGATTATTATTCTGATCTCGAAGAACGATCTGAATACCGAAAGGGCAGAAGAAGAAGGCCAGGACCCGGGAACCCAAGGTCCAGGGAAAAGCCCATTGACAATACTCAAGAAGAATGGGATCTTCCTATGGATTATCTTTGACCTTTTGTGTGGCAAATAGTCAACTTGGTGCAAAAAGTCAAATTATTTCTTAATTAAGACCACAGGTTGACTTGTTAAAATAAACCGCAAGCCCAGCCGAAAACAAGGTTTTTCGGTTTTGGTTTGGGAAAATTGGCGATATGCAGTAAGCGGTTTGGCACATACAGAAACTATTAACTGTAATCAGTTACATCTATAGATAATAAATAGATGAAACATCACGTTATTATATGGTCTGGTCTACCGGGGTACTGGTTGATCAACATTTGGGCCTGTCTGGTTCAGCCGATCAGCAACGGGTTCTTCACGAAGAGCATGTTGTAAGTTGGAAAAGGCACACTTAAAAGGCTTGTATCATGTGTGCTTAAACCACTTGTACACAATAAAAATGTAATAAATTCACTGTTCATTAAGGTGTTTGTACCACACTTGAGTGACCATGTCTAGAGGTGGAGATAAAAAGACACTAAAGGAACCTGAGCCAAAGCCTGGTAAACCCACTTTACAATGGGAAAAGGTGAGGACTAAACGTGAATAAATGGCAAACCACAGAGACTGTCCGGGCAGTTAACTCTTAAAAGAATGAGTTACTATATTTTAATGAGTATGGAGTTACCTAAAATGTAATATCTATGAGAGGAATGCTATACTTTAATGAATATGAGGAATATCCGACGGGTATGGGACACACTTTGGGAATGAGATTACCAATACCCAGCTCGAACGTGACCAATTACCATCCCTACTCATCGTCGTCATCATCATCATGAGCCAACACTTTATCCTTGTAAAATAAACTAGCAATGAAACAATAGGTTATGAAGTTTGCTGAGCCAACACATACCAAAACCACATAATACTTGTCTAGCTGACTGTCATGAACTGTGTCGCCGAACCATCCTTGAAGTATTAAGGCAAGAAAAACGTTTAGCAACTTTCCTATCCCCTTCCAAAACTCAATATATTCCTTTGGATAACGCTGTAATTGCTCTTCTTTTATTCGTGACTTGTACAACTTTAGTAGCCCTTCCTCAGTAAGTCCTTCCATGCACCCAAGCATAAAGAACTGTGGTACTAACCAAACAAAAGAAGTATTTATATACCCTTCATAAACCACTAGTAACCATGCAAAAATACAACTTACAACCCCACAAAGCATCCCTACGCCGATTTTGACCTTCTCATTTTTTGGTAAACAACATATCCGCCGATATAAAAATGGGATAGCAAACTTTGAAAAATCTTGAACCAAGCTGTAGAATTGTACTGCCACGTAGTCGGTGTCTACGTGGCTGTATTGTTGTAAAAAGAATGTGTCCCCAGTTGCTGATATTATGGACACCACAGAAAACACTAGCCAAATGGGAAGCATTTTTATAAGGCTCTTTAGAACCACCTTATCTTCTTGTTCATCAAAACTATTCCTTTTTTCTTCTTCTTCTTCCCTGTCGGTATCTGAATGTAGTGAGTTTTCCGGTTTAATCCATTCATTTTCTCCGTTTTCCATATCCAAATTCTCGGGTGGTCTGTCTTTTCTTGAGAATTTCTTTAAACACCTAGTCGATCACAAATTTTTAAAATAAAAGAACGTGGTAGAAATGCAATGTATATTTGTCCTGAACAGAAGAGAGAGTTAATGAAGTACCCGAATATGCACTCGAGTAGCTTCTTAAAACACATTTGAAGCACTCCAAAACTCTGATGATAAACAATATGACCAAATCCGGATATAATCACAGCTAAAGTCAGTGCGATTAGGCAAATGAAGAATGCACTTCCCCATGATGAATCAAGCTCTCCAATAGTATCGGGGACAAACCATAGTGATATGGCTAACATGGCACCAGACACGTATGCTACACGTGACCAAATTGTTGCACGTGCAATAGATCGTGTTTTATTGCGATCTGGTGACTTATCAATGTCATTTACCAAGTCTTGAAGTGCATCTTCTAAAATCTTGTCTGTAGATGTTCCAAGAGCTAAAAGAACTAGTGTGATAAGAAGAAGCCAATTCACATCATATGCATCAAACTTCCAGAAAAGAACCAAAGCCTGCAATAAAAACAAGGAAAATACATTGAAGGGATACACAAAGTCCTTGATTTGATTACCACTCATGGAAACATTGTTGTGGAAATTCTGAAAACGAATGCTTGGATAATCTGAGAGTCGTGTGAACACTTTTAAATTGAAATAATTTGATCACTCAAATGATTTAACCGGATAAAACTTAGAATTCAACTTAAAAGAACCAAGTTCGAATCCATGCAAAAATCAACTCGACCCTAGCAAGGGGCTTTGTCCCTTGGACCTTGATAGGGGCTGACGTCCCTTGGACCCTGCTCCCAGGGGCGTAGCCCCCAACCTTGCCAAGGGGACACCCCCTTGGAAATTTCTTAAGGCCTTCGCCCCTAAGGACCATTGAGATTCTCCAATATTAAAATCATAATATTCTCTAATCAGCGTGCACTCCCGTACTCTCTTATCTTGTTTTATGCATATCACGACACACTTTGATCAACAAGTCAATCCAATTACACTAAAATAATCTACAAACACTGGGTTTGATTTGAGATCAAACAATCTCGACTCTTTTTGCATTTGATATATAAGTCAAGAATTTAAAAAATAAACACCTAAGCTTTATATTTGTACTAAATCTACCTTTCTACCTAAGCTTCTTATAAGACTTAAAAACTAATTGGTGAGATCCATTGGTGTTTAATGACGGATCTCGTTCATTGCGGTATTAATTGAAGATTCTGTTGATCATCAATACTTACTATGACATATGCAATGTTCGAACACAAGAGCGTTTTTATTCTCCCAACAAACGAGTCAGCAGCATACGCCATAAATATCACAAAAACTGACGATAAAAAACCATGTGCGTTTGTTGATATTGCAGACTTCAAAACATCATCTCCACTGTCCGTAAAATACCATGCTATTACACTCACAATCGAAACGTTTGTCAAGGAACGACTAAACACCAAGCCTGTATGACAACACGCACACACATCAACTTAATTCAATTAGTACATACCTAGGAATCAAACACATGACCATAATGCACACAACACAACTAGCTAGCTGCAGTGGCGGACCCAGGAATTATTTTCTGGGGGTGCGAACAAAGGGTTCAACCAAATTTTCAAGGGGTGCAGTCGGGATTTTTACTTCGAAAATACACTAATTTATTTTTTTCAAAGGGGGCGCCCACCAACCGAAGCCAAAGCTTGGGTCCGCCAATGGCTAGCTGGCTAGTTGGATTTAGAGATCACAGAAAATTACCAATAACAAAGAGGAGACAGTGATTGTAGATAAAAAAATACTCTTTCCAAAAGAAGACCGGAGCCAAAGTAGCTAGCGACGGACAAAAAGCCCAAAGATGAGTACCAAAAGATGATGGCGCAACTTCCATCGAGTAAATTCAGTTTATGTAGTGTTTTGGGGCCTTTTTTCCTATGTGTAGTTTCAAATACAACCAAGCTATAGATTTGTATACTATATAGATGTTGGTGTTTAGGTTGCTATATATGGATACTACAAAAAAACACTTGTCTCACAAGAAGCATTTTTAAACGGCTATTTGGAACAACTGTATCTTCTTGTTTATATGAACTATTCCTTTTGTATTCTTTCTGTTTGGTATTAAGTGCGGTGTTGATATTTCCTGTGTAATCCCTTCATATGCTCACTTTTTCTATATAGAATTCGTTTGGGATTTGTGATCTTGTCTTTAAAAAGTTCGCTAAACACCTTGTTGATCACAAAGCATGTTCAGATCAAGATTCTTACTAATATGATTAATTATCATATACTAAGTATATCATTTGTCCCCTACATGAGTACATTTTTTTAAACGTTATTACATATGATTTATATTGTTAAATTGTCATGATTCATGAATTCTATGCAAATATATAAAAACCGCTTAAACGTAAAATTCGTCTACATTTATTAGCTAGAGATCAATTTGTGGCAATGAATTTCCTTTTTCACATTTCTTAAATACACAGGTTTTATGTTGATACGCTTCTAAGACCACCCGTAGTGGGGCGGTATTTTAAAAAAAAAAATCAAAAATAACGCCGCAAAACGCCCCCCCCCCCCCATTACAGTAGGCGTTATTAGGCGTTTTTTTTGAAAAAAAATTAACTTGGCGTTTTAAATAAAACGCTGAAAATTGCATAGGGCCAAGAGATGACCGTTGCCAACGGTCAATTGTTTAACATTTTTATATTTTTTTTAATTCCAAAATTTACCCACTATATAAATAATACCCACTTCTTCCTATTTTTTATAAAAAAAATCACACTTTCTCTCCTACTTCTTCTATATTTTATACAAATATGCATCTATTCCGACACCCCTTTGGTGTCCCCGCAAGACCCATGAACCCGAACACAACCCAACCGCAACACCCGTATAACCTTCAAGACTTGGACCCGAGCGTTTTAACGTATGCGGCTTACTTGAGTGGCGCCACTCTGTTCATGCCTCCCACCTTCGGCTATGGTCAAGCCGTCGGGTCGCAACCTTCACAACAACAAGCCGAACCCGATGTCGATGTCGTGCCGGAGACGCAACCCGAACCGGTGCCAGAGAAATCGAAACGCGGCAGAAGGTCGCATAAGAAGAAGGAAAAGGACGAACCTCGACGTACAAAAACTCACCTTAAATGGACGAAGGAGGAGGAATTCACGTTGACTCGGGCGTGGCTCGACGTTTCGGAGGACCACGAAACTGGTAACTTTTATATTTTATTTTTTACTTATATTTTTACTTTTATTTTTAACACACAACTTAAATTTTTACTTTTATTTTTTCAATTTGTAGCAAACTTTCAAAAGGGCCCCGTTTTTTGGGATATGGTTCGTGCACTCTTTTATAGCACGTGGGGTCAAGACGAACATCGGGACAAAGATTCCATTTCTATCAAATGGACCGACATCAACAAGTGTCATGCCTTCCAAGAAGTGTACCAACGTAACTACGATAATCGCCCGAGCGGTGAAGGTGACGTCGGGGTTTTAACGAAGACTTTGGACTAGTTCGAGAAAACGAAATGCCCTTTCCCGTACTATAAGTGTTGGGATCTACTACGAAAAAGTCCAAAGTGAGCGCTAGTAGGTACCATGACGTCTAGTAGTAGACGTCGAGCTAAACGGTCAAAAACATCATCCTCCGTTGACCCTGAAACACCGACATCGGATGCCCGCAATGTCGATCTAAATGAGGTGGTGGACGTTGACGAGGAACTTGAAGAAGAGTTGACCTGACCGCCCGGTAGAAGAAAGGATAAGCGAACCGGGAAAAAAACGGTGGAGTCGTCTTCCGATCTCGAGTTGAAGGAAGACTTCGAGGAGATGAACCGTCGTCTCCAAGACATTCGCGACCTCAGCCACCAACGTTATGAGATTATGAAAGAACGAGTGGCCGAAACAAAAAAAGTTTAACGAGATGCAAGAGGCGAGGCAAATGGAAAAGGACATTGAGTTTTTGTCCAAACCGATCGACCACCTCCAAGGCGACGCGTTGATCCTTGCGCAAATGCATCGCCAAAAAATTCGAGAAAAATATAGACTCTAGATCATCTTCTTTTTTTTTTAACTTTATTTTTTTTTCGGTTTTTTTATTTTATGTTTTTTTTCTGTTTTTTTTATTTCAAGTAGTGTAATTTTTATTTTAAATTAATGAAGTTTTTTATGTTTTAAATTAAAAAAAAAACGGACTGCCACGTGTCGCAAAACGCCCCATGGTGGGCATTATTCCCACTACGCCACTTTTGCAATAATGCCCCATGCTGACTAGACTGCCACGTGTCGCAAAACGCCCCATGGTGGGGGCATTATTTGGCTTAACCACTACACATGGTCTAAGGCAAGAGGGTATGGTTTAAAGCCCTAGGGGCTTTAATATGCCATGTAAGCGCCACGTAGGCGACACATAAGGAGGGGGCTTTATTGCTAACTTACACGTTGTGCAATAACGCCACTTATAAAGCCCCTTTTTAACTATTATTAAAAAAAAAAGAAAAATAAAAAACTCTGATTGGTTTACATTAGGTGGGGCCCCTTGATTTCATCTGTTGCGCGCTCTACTCCTTTGGCGGAAGCCAAGGATGGCGTCCCCTTTAACAGAGGCGGGGTGGTTTAACTAGATGGGGGGCGCTAAAGTTGGTGATGTGGCGGGAGGGGGGGGGGGACGCTAGGCGTGTTCAAAACCGGATATCCGAGAAATTTTCCGATACCAAATTTTACTATCCGAATCCGTATCCGAAATTTTGGATATCCGAATTTCGGATATCCGAAATTTCGGATACGGATTCGGATAGTGAATTGGATATCCGAAAATCCAACTTTTTATTTAATTTTTATTTTTTTATTATTTTTTTCATATTCGGAAACGGATATTTTGGATAGTTTCGGATAACCGAATGTAAGTTTTCGGATATTTTTCGGATATCTCGGATATTTTTCGGATATTTTCGGATACTTCGGATATTCGGATATCCGAAAAAAATGAAAATTAAATTTTCGGATATCCGAAATATACGAAAATTTTGAAAATCACTATCCGAATCCGAGAAATTCGGATATCCGAAATTTCGGATATCCGAAATTTCGGATATTTCGGATTCGGATATCGGATATTTCGGATCGGATTTTTGGATACGGATAGTTTTGAACACCCCTAGTTCCATTCCACCTCTCATTCCTGCATACCAAACACTACCTAATAAACTTCAAAACATACCATATTAATTACAATAATTTGCCATAATCACATACATATAACATCTTCACTATCAACATCCTACCCTTTCTCCCAATAAAAAAAATGACAATGCTTACACCGTAGGTTTTTTGTAGTAAAGAACATGTTTTTTGGGCTTAAAAAGGTATCTAGAGCCAAATGACGATCGACCTACGTCATAAATCAGACGATAATGCAACCTTATAAATAGGAGGACTACCAACCCAGCAACCACAGCGATAATAATCGACATCGCCAAGAAACCCTTCTTGGCGTAACATACAAAAAAGCTAACACTAAAAGCGATTGTCAACATCATAATTGAGAGGACAAGAGTTCCTAGACCAAACATCAGCTTTTTTGGTAGAGTTTGTAGGAAATCACATTCAGCAAAGCGAGATGTGTTCATAGATGAGAAGATGGCAATCGAAGCACATGACAACAAAAAAGAAACGACATCCGCTAAAACAAAAACCAAAAAAGATGGTTTTGAAAGAAAGACGGGGAAGCCATTGTATTTGTCTTCTGTTTGGCGATATCCGCTTGGTAAAGTATAAACTGCAGCAAATACTATGGCTGTAATAAGTCAGTCAATAACCATGCAGTGGTTAGCCATATCTCTTAACCATTTCTCCCCTTGATCAACCAAATCTTTGTGTTCTTTTGTGAACAACTCGTATGGTGTTAAACCATCTTTGTTCTTACGTTCCCTATAAGCAGGAGGGATCATAACCTCAACTTCCTGCAACAAAAAAAAAAACAAATTTTAAAAGACTTTATACTCATTATAAGCATGGCCACATGGTCGAGAGATACATATACCTTAAACCATAGTAACTCTCGCTGCACTTTTAAAGCAACTCCTGACACATCCTCAAGTCGCTTTTGCTTTGCACACTTTCCAACTAAATGCAACATATTATTATCATTCCGGTCTCTGAGAGGGGAAATCAAATCTTTCATGGAGCCTATCTCATATAGAAGGTTGTAGATACCTTCGTGACGATGCGCCACAGCAACATGAAATATGCTTTGGTTGTTGTCATCTACTTTCCATATGAGATCCGGGTATAGCCGGATGAGCTCAACAACAAATTCACGATTGCGAAATTTTGCAGCAACAAAAAGTATACGAGACGAGTACATTGCTCCTTTTTTTTCCAAAGAAACCGGTTCTTTGTCGTCTTGCATTACCACATCTCGAGGACCGCACAGTATATCATCAATCTCTTTCTTAGGTTTTTTCGCAATATATCCCCAAATCAGCCTTAGCAACTTCATTGCGTTATCTTTCTTTTCCATAGATTCTAAAAAACAACAAAAAAAAGCCAAATTAGACCTGGATAACACTAGCGTATGTCGTGTATAATTTATTTTCAGTACAAATAATGTGTGATGAACATCATTAAGTAGAAGAGATCTTTACCTGACTTGATGATTCTATCGATCATGCTAGTACGTTTTTCAGGAAAGGGTTCAAGGCCTAGGGATGATTCTTCGAGTCCACTTTCCCTACCAACTTCCGGATTCTCAATTTGAGATCGTTGAGGCGTACTAAGCATCTTGGAGTATAAAATTTTACCCCATCTGATGGTTCTCGAGATGACATTTAGCTTCATTTCGCGGAATGCTTCCGGCTTCCGAGCTAGAACTTCGAGAACACTCCCGGTGCCAAGGTCGGGATAAGTTGTCACAATCTTTAGAGCAACATCTAAGACATATTTGAAAACAACTTTGTGAGGGGGTTTCTCAATAATAATTTAATCACAACATTTATTTTTTAGAATTATGCATATATATACTAAAAAACCAAACAACACATTCATTTTTTATTAATAGGGATTAATGTAACATCCCGAAAATATGGTTCTTAATTTTTGCAAATTAAATTGCAAATAAATTGGTAAAATAAACTAACTAGAAATGACACTAACCTAGTTAGATGATGACTTGTGTGTAGTTAAGGAAATATAAAAATAAACTAAGAGAAACTAGAGGGACCAAAAGTGTTTAGCTTGAAACTAGTTTTAATAAAAATATTTTATTAAAACATAAACACTCCATTTGGAGTCTGCTGGAGATCGACCAGAACAGGGGGGGTGCGACCCAAACTCCATCAAAACCCTAGTTCATCACTAAACTCACAAATTGAGGGCTCAAATCAAGTTGAAATCGAAAATCGAGCATAGATTATTAATCCCCATTGCAAGGGGGTTGTAAGGTATGTAAAATTTAGCGTTAATTCTCTGTTTGAAATTCTCATGAGTTTGGGGAATTCGAAATTTGATGTTGCATGTTTGCTATTTGGATAGAATAGGGATGATATAATGTCTAGTAGTAAAAACCTAGACAATAACATGTGAAATCGTGGCTAATTCCTGAAAATCTCAAGAACACAATGAAGGTGATTCATGGTTTCGTGGGAAACTAGTAAACACTAGGGTTTAGAATGATTATTCTAGTGTAATTTGGTCATAGAAAGTGGTTTCTGAAATTATGATGTTTAAATGTTATATGAAAGCTTTATTGATGTTAAGTTTAGCTAAATAGCAAGCTATGAACTTGAATATGAATAATATAAAATTCTGTCCGTTAAGTGTTTGTAAAAATGCCCCTAAGAAGGCTCGAAATTTGAAATATAAAGTTTAAACGCATGATTGTGATGATTTGACAAATTAAGCGATATATGGTTGAAATGGAGTTCTAAACAAATCGTGATTGAACTCTATAGGAAAAGATACCGGATCGTCGAGTGGACAAGCCGGTGGCGATTTGCGTTTGAAGGGCGTGCACTAAAGGTATGTAACTTGACCCGTTACATTAAGTGAATTGTGGTTATATTATGTATAGTCGCATTTTAGAATAGAAATTGTGTTGGTTTTGCGACTATGATCTCTACTTGAATTAATAGAATTAAAATTAATAAGGAACCGTTTGGTAGTCATCACATTGGAGGATTTCCACAAGATGAGCCAATGGGTCAAACAATAGTGTAAATTGTAGAATAAAAGTCGAGTTGAATTAAAGCGATAATGTTTGCTATATTGAATAATAGGTAAAGAATTGGTTAGATCGCGTTGGTAGTCATCACAATGGAGGATTCCATAGATGAGCCAAACGGGTCGAATAATCAAATGATGCGTGGTTAATGCATTGTAGTATGATTACTCGGTCTTTGTTATTGTTCATAAAAGATATATTAGAATACGAGAAATCAGTGTGTTGGTTGTTAGAATGAGAAATCCTAGAATTTGGTTTGGGCAAAATAACCAAATCAATCAAAACATGGAATATCAGTGGCTACCGTAAATTACGGTATCCACCGTAATTTACGGTAGAGACCAAAAGCTTACGGTGGTTCACTCCTGAGTTACGGTGGACCAGAATTATTAAATGACTACCGTAACTTACGGTAGATATCGTAAGTTACGGTAGAGCCTGGAACTTTTGGTTAAGTTTTGTATATCATAGCTAATCGAATCCGTTTCTAAACGTAGTTTCGATTAAGCAATAATTCCAAGAACTCTAATACTAATAGTTGTCAAAGTTTCAGTTTGTAGGTGTTGCAAGTAGGTGGACGATGATCAAGCATGTTTTGAAGAACCGAAC
>JARYGA010060876.1:40501-67608 GCA_030545235.1 Helianthus tuberosus
ACGCGACCCGACATTTGTTATGCTGTTCAACAAGTTTGCATGTATATGCATGCACCTAAGGTGGATCACTGGAATGCTCTTAAACGCATCATACGATATCTCCAAGGTACATCATCGCATGGTCTTACTATTGGCACATCTACGGATTTCTCATTACGTGCATACACCGATGCCGATTGGGCCGGGTGTCCGGATACGCGCCGTTCTACCTCCGGGTATTGTGTCTACTTAGGGCCGAACATTATTTCTTGGTCGTCCAAACGTCAGTTGGTTATCTCTCGATCCAGTGCTGAAGCAGAGTACCGGGGTGTTGCAAATGTCGTAGCCGAAATCTGTTGGCTTCGTAATCTCTTGCTCGAATTACACAAACCACTGACTAGTGCAAGTCTTGTGTACTGTGACAACATTAGCGCTATCTACCTGTCCGGAAACCCCGTTCAACATCAACGTACCAAGCATATTGAGTTAGATATTCACTTCGTCCACGATTTAGTTCAACGAGGTTCCGTCCGGATTCTTCATATTCCTACGCGTTTTCAAGTGGCTGACATCTTCACGAAAGGGCTGCCCAAGGTTTTATTTGACGATTTCAGGTCCAGTCTCAGCATTCGGCCTCCTCTCGCTTCGACTGCGGGGGTGTAATAGACCATTGTATATCTTAGGCAATTGTAGCAACCGTATCATTTATATTTGTCATGTAAATCTCTTACCAAAGATAGGAGATCGGTTGTATATTATATATATGATAAGATGAATGAGAAGGCAAGGGTTTACAATCTTTCAAAAACCATTCATTTATGAAAATATGGAAATCCATACTTATGTTTCTCAACCATGTATTTGTCTATCTGAGATTAATTCTTCTGACGTAGAGTATTAATAACATTTGCTATTAAAAAAAACTGTGTACCAAAGGTGTAGTGAAGTAAATTACCTCTCTATTATTTAGCAAATTACTCTTCTCTCTTAAGTTTTATTATTCAATATTTTAACTAACCATTGATTGCCAAATGTCTTCTTCTTTCTTTTCTTTTTTCCTTTATCTTTTTTTTTTCTTTTCTAAAAGAGTGTAGGACGGGTCTAACTAATTATCAGTAAAGTTAAAATTACAACTTTCATTATTCTAATTAATTAATTAATTTATTATTTGTAAAACTAATCTTAATTTCGGATGTAATACTTAGTGTCGGTAGCGTAACGAACCAAACTAATACCGATTGAATCCTCCCGCGTAAAAAACCCGCCACAAAGTGTTGGCACCCTTATATTTTTTATTTACCTTATTTATACGTGTTAAAAGTTGCTTTTTCTTTGCGTGGTTTCGATGTTAGTTTTTTACATGGGTTTTCTTATCGTGTGGACATACTTATACTTTTCTACATTAATGTCTTACGTGTCGGTCTAAATTTGCAGGTTAATTATGTGTGATTCAACGTTTTTACGTTTATTTTGTTTGGTTTAACAGTCACGCCGCAAAACGTGGGTCCTAAAAACTCGTGATTATACAAGAACAAAATAATACAATATGTATTACGTATAAATCTTTCGTTATAACTTATAAGTTAAGAAATAATTAATTTATATTGTCAACATTATGTCATTTTATAATACAAATACCGTAGAATAGCGATGAGTGATGCATATACATGTGCGTCATATGTTATAAGTATGAACTACGTCACTCACCTTTCACCCACTCGCATCTAAGCGCGTGTAACAACTTCCTACTCTTCTTTTATCTTGGGGTCCACTAGTTTAGCGCGTGGATCCGGGAATCTACCTTCGGATATTTTTTTTTTTTGAAACGCACCTTCGGATATTTTGAGGATTTCTTATAACCACTTGTATTTTCTTTTTTTTTAACGGCAAATTTGGATCACTGACAGACCATTAGAGTATCATCGTGCCACCAGCGGATTTCTCAATCGCGTTTTTCTTTTCTTTCATGGCGGTGTACTCTTTGAATTGTGCCGCCAACTCGGCCGAGCTTCCCTCGGACGATGTCGCTTGACACTTTTCTCGCCGTTGTGCTCTTTGTGGCGAGGGGTCTTCGTTCATATAGGGTATGGAAGGGTCCACCTCAACGGGCTTTCTTTTATGTCCCGAACCTTCCCCTTCCTCACCCAACAATGGGACTTGGGCCCATTTGTCGTGTTTTCGAAGGACCTCCCACGCCTCGATATGTTGAAAACCGTTCGGAAATCTATCTTTAAATTCTCTTAAAGCGACTTTCATCACGTCGAGATCCTTGACTCCGCTTCCTCGTGTGCGATCCTACATATTATAAAATAATAAGTGTTAAAAAAATATGAACTTAGTAAAGAAAATTAAAAAATATACAATGTTAAAAAATATAATTTTTACCGCTTGTTGGTATAGGCCGTTGAAAAAGTTTATTTTCGTCTGCACCGGGCCCCATTTAGACCGTACTTGATGCACGGTCCGGTTACTTCCGCCGACGGTGGCGTTAAAATGATTTAAAATATTACGCCAAAAACTATCGCGGTTTTGTTGATTGCCCTTCTTTTTGTTGGTAGAGCAATGTACCCACGCCTTCGCCAACGCCTCTTCTTGGACCTTTGTCCATTTTTCGCTCGTCATTTTTCCCTTTTTATCCCGAGCGTCATCTTCTTCGTTGCCCGCGTCTTCATCACATTATATTCATCGTCCTCGTCGCTCAAATTTTGAGTTTCGGGCACTACCTCATCGTCCTCGTCGTCCCAAACAGGTAGAGGACGTTCAACATTTTCTTGGACCGATGGAAGTTGTGGGGAACGAAAACCATATGGGTCGAAGGCGGGGGATTGAGGAGGAGCATCCATTGATAACAAATTTTGAAAACCATAGCCGAAATTGGGTTGAAGGTTGGTTGCTTGGGTGTTGTAAAAGGAGGGGTGTGAAGGTTGTTGGAAAAAAAACGGGGGTTGTGGAGTATATCCGAAAGGGGGTTGTGATTGTGCACTTGCACCGCTCGAACCACCACGAGACGGTTGCTTGCCTCGTCCCTTAGTTTTTTTCTTGGCTTCGCGGGGTTGGTTCTCCATTGCTCGGTTTGAGAAGTGGGTGTGGTTTGAGAATATAAAATTTTTTTTGAAGTGGGTGTGGTTTGAGAGTATAAAAAATAAGTAAAGTTGTGGTGTGGTTTGATGAGAGTGTAAATAAGTGGGTGTGGTTATTTATATTTGTATAAAAAATGATTTTTTTTTTTTTTGTTTATGACCGTTCAAAGAGCCGTTCCTCGATTATCGTGCCAAATTCAAACCGGTGGACATGTGCCGAAACCACCCCCCGAATCGGGTCCCCGCACCGATGGCGGCGGTGTTCCTGATCGGGGAAGGTGGTCACCGATGAGGTCCCCGCTTGGTGCCCCGGACACCCTTATAACCACTTGTATAGTTGATTTTTAAATATAAAAATATACATTTTATGCATTATTTTGTACCTATATTATTGGCAAGCGTGTTATCTTGCAATTCGATCTCAACTCAAATTTCGTATGGAGTCTTCCTCTTGGCCAGAAAGTTTACCAAGCAATCGGATCAAAGCCATGCAAGAGCTCACACAAGGTCAAGTATTGATGAATAAGCTTCAAGCAATGCTCGGTCAACCAGAAAAAATCGAGTTTGGTTATAACTCAGTTGACGATACATTAGTGCAAATAGTGGGTATGTTCAATAAGACCCTTTCAATCTTGAGCTCGAATTCACCTACCTACAACAAGACTCCTCAAAATCGAACTCACGATATGAGTTCTCCAAGCAATTGGGATGACCAACGGTCAGAAAATTCTATAGAAAGCGTTAAAACAGTGATGCCGATAAAAACTAAAAGAGGATGTCATAAAAGAAGGTATGTTATACTGAATTTTACATAGCTCGATATTATTATGCTTATAAGATGTGTATGATATGCGATGTTTATAGTGTTGGATATGAGTCGATTTACGTATGAGATTCACTTTTTATATCTAACCCTCAACAAATTCAAGTTGCTAATATATTTTGTTTTTGAAAAAATACAGAAAAAGCTCTACGATATTTACTAAGGTAACGTCTGCTTTGATTGATGATGGATATGCTTGGAGAAAGTACGGAGAAAAAGTGATTATCAACTCAAAATACCAAAGGTATGTATTAATTAGTATGAAATATAACTCCGGTATGTGATAAAACCAAAACTTTTGAACTAGATGTCACCACCGATTTTTTTTTTATTTTGTTAACTACTCCATTCAAGATAATTAACGAAGTCAAACTATAAGAAATTAACGATGTTTGAACATTTTGTAAGCCAAAGAATTAGGGGCTGTTTGTTTTCCTCTTAATGGGGCTCTTAATGGTTCAGACCTCTTACTGGTTCAGCACTTAATGGTTCACACTGTTTGTTTAGCGAGCAAATGTCTGAATGGTTCAGACATTTTCCTATGAATGGTTAAGCATTATACAGAGTCTGAATGGTTAATGCCTCTAATCTGAATTGGTCAGACATTTGCCTCTGAACGGTTAAGCATTATATTGGTTCTTAATGATTAAGACCTCTTACTGGTTTAACACTTAGGTGTTGTTTGTTTTTTAAGTGGTAAAATGTCTGCAGTCTGCGGACCACATCTGCAGACATCTATAAAAGAAGTGGTGGACCAAACCTCTGCAGTCTGCAAGAAGAAGGTTGTTTGTTTTTTAACGTATGTAGACTTTTAAAATAAACTGGTGGTAGGTGGTGGTTGTGGTGTAGTAAAATTGTGCAGATCTTTTTAAAAAAACAAACACCACTTAAATGATTCAGATCTCTTACTAGTTTAGCACTGAACCATTCAGAAGTTGCCAAATAGCACCTATTGATGTAGTAAAACTTGTTTTGCTCATTTTACTAATTTGTATTTATTAATATGCAGGCATTATTATAGGTGTACGCACAAGTTTGAGCAAGGGTGTCAAGCAACCAAACAAGTTCAAAAGACCGACGATGAGCCACCGATGTATAGGACAACATACCATCGACACCACACTTGCAAGAATTCACAAAGAGAGCATCAAATCATTTTGGATACTCCAAGCCCTAGGGACAGTTCTGTTCTTTTTAGTTTTGAAACAAATACAATCATCAATAGAAAACAAGTTCGTCCTTTCTCCTCCTCGACTAAACATAAACCCGAGGAGGGGTTTTCTTGTTTAAGTGCGGACTACAACAAAGTTTCTTTGTCTAATTATAACACAACATGGGATCAGGTCACACAATCCATACAGATTCCATTGGAACCTAAGTCTATGATGTCATCAGGGTTAGATCATGAGGACATGGTCTCCCCCGGGGTATACTCGTCTACATGTAGCACACATCAGTATGAGACTAAAGATGTGTTCAGAAGCAATGATTTTAGTGACTTCTGACTTATGTTATGCAAATAGTTAGTTTTCATTTTGAATAATATGTATCTTCAACATATAACATATAGATGGCATTTGGCTAGACAAGTGTAACCTTCTTTTATGAGCTATATTTGCTAAAAGTTTCTTAATCATGTGACACATTATTATTATTAGTACTTCCTTCCAAACCAAAACTATATATTGTGCAAGGTTTCAGTTATTTAGTGACGGAAGTAAGATTTTTTTATATAGGTGTGTTGGAAATTTTTTGATGTTTGTCACTGGATTTTTGATCTTTACATCCGTTTAGAGGCGGGTAAAAAAGTAATACCAAATTCATTATAACAAAACATAATAACAAACAATTCGGGACATGCAACACAGAAGAAACGACTCCATGGTTAAATTATATATAACTAGAATTGATTCTCGCGTTACGGGTTAGTTTTTTTAATGTGATTTTGAGCGAATCGATTTTTTTTTTTTTTTTTGCAATAGCTTATCGATCATAACGTAGACCAAACTGGAAAACGTCTATAAAGATAAGCTAAAAAACGTATTATATTTGACATGACTTATTTTCGAAATAAATTATGTCAAAAGATAAACCAACTTGAATTTATATTGACATGTACACGTACATAAAAATAAGTACGTAAAACTCGAGAGGGTCATAATGTCATTAAGTCGAAATATGAACCAACTTGAAGTTATACTATCATGTAAATAAACGTTAACACGTAGACCAACCAAAAATTTTAATTAAAATAAGCATGAAAACGTATTATATCTGACATGACTCATGAAATGTAAAGTAACTAGAGTTTAAACCGTCTAATAAAAACATATTACATTTGACCTTACTCATTTCCCAACAAAATTTATGTTAAAACGTACACCAACTGAATACGTCCATAAAAATAAGCACTTTGACATGACTCATTTTTGAGAAAAAAATTACTTCGAAACATAAACCAACTTGAATTTATACCGACACGTACATGAAAATAAGCACGTAAAACTCGAGGGTGTCAAATGACAATTTACAATGTTTTAGAAAGTTAAGAGGATGTAAATATCAATACTAAAAGTTATAAAGGGGATGTTAAAAAGGGTCAAACTTAGGGGTGTTCAAGATTCGTTTCGAATTCGAAAAATTCGAAATTCGTTTAAATTCGATTCGATTATCAAGAATTCGTTTCGATTATAAGAATTCGAATTCGAATTCGATTCAATTCGAGTCAAGTTAATCGAATACGAATCGAATACGAATTTATAATTTCAAATTCGATTCGATTCGAAATTCGAATAAAAATGATACATTTTTATTTTTTATTTTTATATATAATACATATATAACTTTTATTAAGCTATACTATAAATTATTTTCAAATTTTTTCCAAGTATAAAAATTACCCATTACCAAACCCACTACATGACCCATAAGTAAAACCTAAGTAACAAATCTATCAATTGATTTCTAACCATAAAAATATTAACTTGTAATGTGGAGTGACTATTCCCGACTTCTCGTTTTGAATTTTAGACTTGTGATACTTTATTTGAAACTTTTTAATGTGATATCGTGCTTTATGAATGCTTTAAAATTTAAGTTTCATTTTGTTAGTTTTTTACGTGTTTTAAAGAATATGAATTAAATCGAATTTATTCGAATTCGATTCGAATTCGAAATTTTAATCGAATACGAATTGGGTTTTTTATTCGAATACGAATTCGAATCGAATTCGATAGGTTTTAATCGAATTCGAATCGAATACGAATTCAAGGAAAAATAAAAATTATTCGAACAATTCGATTCGAATAATTCGAAAATTCGATATTCGATTCGATGAACACCCCTAGTCAAACTTATATGCCAATCCTATGAAAAACAATATATTTTGTGGTCAAAATCAAAAACCTAAAATGTTCATGTAGCTAAGACTATGGGGTATGGGGCTTGGGTTGGGGCGTGGGTTGGGGGAAAACGCCCAAGCCACCACCCTGGGTGGGCTTGGGTTGGGGCGTGGCCCTTGGGGCTTGGGTTTCAAGCCGGGCGTGGGGCGGGGGTGACATCCTAGCTGGCTGCCTTCTATTCGCTGACCCCGCCATGTCATAGTGGGCCATTTTGACCATTTGAAAGTTTGAATTTTAAATTCAAACCGTTTGGCTACCCCAAACCGCCATGGCGGTCCCAACATCCCCTATAAATAACCCCCAACCCCACCGGCTACCCCATCCCAAACCCGTCACTATCCACCGGCTACCCCACTTCCAAACCGTCGTTATCCACCGACTACCCCACTTCCAAACCCATCACTATCCACCGCTACCCCAACCCGAAGAAAATGGCATCTTGGACCCACGAGAAAGAATTGGCTCTCGTTACAAGCGTCGTTGACGCTATGAAGGCTCGGCAACCCGGCCAAACACGATAACGTCCGTCACGACCGCCACAACCTCAACGCGTGCCAACATAAATGGCGCGAGCTCTGGCCCAAGCTCGATCGTTTCAAGGCTTACTACGAAGCCGTTCCGAGCGGCGATTTAAGCCACGAGGATCGGGTGGCGGTGGCGAATATTGAATTTCTAGGCAAGGAGCGAAAGGCGTTCGACAAGATCGCCCTTTTTGAAATTTATCTAACGCTCTAGGTTTGTTATTTTGTAATTTTTAGGTATTACGTAATTTTTAGGATTATGTAATTTTTAAAATTTTAAAGAAATTGTAGATTTTTTTTTATAAATGTTGTGTGAATTTTATAAATTTTTTGTAATTTTTTTTAATAATCTGCCACGCGGTGCACCAAACCCACGCCCCGCCATACCCCGCGGACACGTCAGTACGTCAGCAGTCAGTGGGGGGCTCCCATTCCACGTGTCAACTCATGCCCCAACCCAAGCCCAACCCAAGCCCCACCATACCCCACGGTCTAACATCTTTATCTTTATCTTTTATATGTATAACTAGGTTAGAATCTCGTGTATTACACGGGTTGAATAAATGTAATTTTATATACTAAATTAAAACAATTATTTTTTTTTAAAATCTCGTGTATTACAAGGGTTGAACAAATGTAATTTTATATATTAAATAATAAAAAAATTATATCTCTAAGAACCCCATATATTGTACTAAATAAATAAATGTAATTTTATATACTAAATAATAAAAACCCGCGTATTGTACGGGTTGAATAAATCTAATTATATATACTACATAATAAAAAAAGTTATATTTTTAAAAAACTGTGTATTACATGTGTTAAATAAATGTAATTTTGTAACCTTGTATATTACAAGGGTTGGATAAATCTAATTTTATAAACTAAATAATAAAAAAGTTATATCTTTATAAACCCCGTGTATTATACAGGTTCAATAAATCCAATTATATATACTAAATCATTATCATCATCATCATCATACTCAGTAAATCCCACCAATAGCAAAACTAAGGTAGGGTCTGAAAATGGTAACATGTAAACAGTCTTACCTCTACTCCGTAGAAATAGAGAGGCTGCTTTCAGTGAGAGCCCCGGCTCGATAGTAGTTTTGCATCAAGCCTTGGATATAAGGCACATAACACTCAACAATCGGGACAAAGACCGATTAGTGCATGGTCCCTTTTGTCTTTCTACTATCAACGCCACCACATGATGATGATGCATGATTAACCGTCCTCCGCTTATAACGTTATTTTCATGAACTTAGTAAAATAATGTTAAAATTAGTGCAATTTCACTTTTGCCCTCCGAGCGTCCACACATATATACATTATATGCGTATACCGCAAGCGGGGCGAATCTATACTATATTGGATTCGTTTAAAAAAGCATAAATTTGGTTCGGTTTAATTCGAATCAAGTCATAAACTTGGTTAAGTTTAATTCGAATTGATTAGAACCCTAATTTGGAAAATCTAAAACAGAATTATATTATAAGCTTCTCTACCTAATTAGTGTTTTTTAAAGTTTGATCTAATGTCTAATAAGTTATTTTGTATATTTTGTTTGTACTTTAAATTTTATATGAGCGTATTATTGTTTTTTAAGTTTAAGATTATTATTTTGTGCTATTATTTAAAAAATCTTTAATTTATATTTTAAATTTGAAGATAATATATTATTAGATTAAATAGAATGATTCTATCCGACATTCAAAGTAAGATAAGATTTAATATTAATTGATTATTTATTATTTAATTAATTGATATAAGATAAGAATGAAAATGCAGGAAATTAAAATGTAGACGCCTTCAATGAGTAACACGTGTCCCAAAGTTGGTTTCTTTTATTATATAGTACTAGCGGTAAGACCTGTGTGCAAACATGAGTCGTTTCTTAGAAAACCATGCATAACAAATCTATTTAAGTTCTCGTGATGTATATGTTACTATACTCACAATTGGTTTTTGTGTTACGAATACTAACATATTTTAACATCCCTCTACTCTTTAACACGAATTGACTTCTCATTGTCAAGACCAATTGTACTTATTGGTTACGGATTTCTAATGACCATAAACTTTTTGTTATGATCCATTTATGAGTTAAACCTTGCTATAGTAACAAACCAAGGATTCATCCCATGTTGAACCAGTTTTAAGAATCAAAATTTATATTCCACAAACAATCAATATTCACAACTAAATATCAAATCGGGTTAACCACATCAATATTCCATACAAATTGTAAAAAAAATTATTTATACATAAAAGTAAGGCTTAAGCTACAGTCTTACATCTTGACCATAATTAGATTGACCAGAGTAGGAATGTTGTTGTTCTCCATAAGTGTTTGTAACACCTCGAAAATTTATGTCCAATAATGTATCAACATGTGTCATAAGCTTTAAACGTGTAAAAGATTACTTTAGAGGGACTAAAGTTGACAAACAAAGAAATTATGTGAATATAAGGGTTCAAAGTGTCAACAATGGATAAATATACTTTACTGTAACCCTACACGATGTTTATACCCTTAAACGAATGAATCATTGATCATACGAAGCTAATTGTGGAAGAAACTGAGAGATTGCAAACTACACGGGTTAAAAGTGTCAACATGATTAAAGTATACCTCTGAGTGACCTTTTAGCAAACCCGAAGCTTTGTAACGATAAATTATACTCACTAGAATATGTGGTAAAAATTTCACCAAGTTTTGTTATCGTATGAGAAAGTTATGACAATATTCGTATACAAGGGGTTAAAATCGTCAACGTTGAAATTTATGACTTTTCGGGTGATCACAAAGTTAACCAAGGACTTAACAAAGTTTGTATAAGTCTTAAGGTCCTTAAAAGTAAGGTTAGAGGTCCAAAAGTGCAAGAAAAATATTTAAAACCACGTTTGGAAGGACCAGGGACCTAAAGTGCAAATAATAAAACTTGGTTGGCTGGTTCTGGAGGTCATACCAGGCGCGTAAACCCACTGGGGAGGTTTACGCGGGGCGCCTAAACATGCCAGCGACATAATTCTTGGACATGTGCCTGTTAAGGCTGTGTAACCGACTTATGAGCCTCTAAAATGATACCAGGGGGCTGGGCAAATGGATTATCATGCACTAGAGACAGTTGTTATGATCTGAATCCATGCATAGAGTTGCTTAGCATCATCTTGTGAGATCAAATTCCACATATAAGGAGCCTTTAGTTGCAACTTTGATGCACATTCTTTTGCAAACTCTCACAACTCAAGTTCTGGAGCTCTCTGATCAGCAACCAAAGTTTCTTAGGCTTCCTAGTCATGCTTAGGACCCTTGTAAGTGTCCTTAACCCTTTCTAATTCAGTTTAGCTTAGTTAATTAGCTTAAAGTCAAACCATCGTAATTAGAGTTTGACTTCGTGATTAATCAATAATTGTCCAGTCAAATTTCGAATTGAAAGTACCTATGAGTTGGTAATTATGTGGGCAATAAACCCTTAAAAGGGCACCCTCTGATTCCCACTCTAACTAGGTCAATTGACGGGTCAAAGTTAATCTTAAAAAGTCAACAGAAAGCTTATTTTCAAATTAATGCATAATTAGCAATGTAGGATCCATGCAACCTGTTTTATCATTAATATAACTTGGTAATTAATGTAAGAACATATTTAAACATGTTCAACCCGACAATTTTCAGTATAGGCTCGGTTCGGAACCGAAAGTCGCATAATTTGACTTTTGCTTTGACTTTCAGTTCTGACCCAATGTAGCATATTTTAGAAATGCCATAGAGCCTTATTAGGACCAGGTTTCATGTTAGTATAACCCTCTGTGATTATACAACTTGGTTCATTAGTTATCCAATTCATATGCATGTTTCCGTTAAATGCTTAAATGTTGACTATTATGCCCTTTTGACCTTAAAACATGATTTTTGAAGAAGTAAAAGAATAGAAACCTTAATTACTAATTATTAGACTTGTTCCTAAAATTTGACATCAGTTTGAGGTCTAGATTAGGAGTTATGCTTATTAGCGTAATTAGAAAGCTTTTTATTAAATAAACGGCGTAATTAACATATAGCCTATCTAAACCCGATTTTTAATACCAAACTTTTTACCTACTGATATAAAATAATATTTTGGAATTTTTGAAGATTTTTATTTAATTTTAGGCTGAGCATAACATAGAGTTCTAAGCTTGATTCGGTAATTGCCGATTTTGCCCTTTTAGGCTACAAAATGAGTTTTACCAATCCTTTTGATACCAAACCTTTTTCTACTGATCCAATATGATAAATAGAATGTTTTAAGACTTTTGGAATAATAAAAATATCAGCTTTTCTTATAAAACCCGAAAAATCGCTTAAAATCGCCTTTTTACGCGTTTTAAGCGCATAGTATGCATCAAAACCATTTTAGATATATAAGACTTGATACCTACTGATATTTTAAGTAAATTTTTATAATTTAGCAGTAAGTAAAAGTTTTAAACTCAGATTTCCAGAATTGACCTTTTAGGCTTAAGTGAAATTACCAAAATGCCCCTTCGGCGCATAGTATGGTTAGAAACGTTAAATTTCACATATAGGTTATACCCTACTGATATAACTTAGAAAATTAAGTATTTTTCCTGATTACATCAGACCCGAAACTCAGAATCATATTAAATCTCTTTTATAACCTTTTAAATGACCAAAATACCCCTACGGGGCATAATTTGACTTTAAATCCATTTTGGGCATAATAGAAGATATCTTACTGATGTCACAACATATTTAAGACATATTAACTTAGGAAACCTGTATATGACTGGTGTGTGCTCAGAGCGTATATTTAAACAGTTGATTTTAAGCACAATTTTAAGTTTTAAATTTATAAAAATGGTTTATACCTTAACATTAAAACACACACAACAAAGGACAAGTGCATCCCGTCACATATGCAGTAAAGTATTGGTAAGATCCAGGTATCGTTCAGGAATCAGACAAAAGTTGATATAGACATAAAAGCACTTTAAATAAAAGGTGAGATGTTATAAGTACTGAATCTTTATTATTATTTTACCAAAGGAAAAAATAATTGATTGGTTGTTTGACTAAATTAACTGAAAGGTAAAAATATAAAAATAACAAATATCTTATTTCACAAATAATCTAAGCATGTTATCTAGCATGTATTTCACCAAAGTACTTTATCAATTTTCCAATTGCAAGACAGCTAGTCACCTTTCGGAATTTTCTAACATAATAATTCTTCGGAAAAGTAAAACGAAGTCCCATCTTAAATTACCTAAAATCATGCATTAGCGAGCTATTGATTTATGTGAACCTTTAAAGATAGATTAGTCATCCGTTAAGAGTTTTCTAACCTCACTTATCAAAGAAAGCAATACCGATGGTCACAATACAGCCACGATGATAAGCATTTATGTAGACTATATAATAAATAATTTCACATTTACAAGTCTTGAATACAAATCTACCAAGCTAGCAATTTCAGACCAAAACTACTAAACAAGGATCATTAACCGCATGCAAGAACATGTAATCCACACCATATAATTCATAAGAACCCTTACGTGTAGGAAAGTACTCTTGATCAAATAAGACATATATTGTGTAATACCAATCTCCGGGTCTGGTCTCATGGTGTAAACAGAATTTACAAATAAGTGATAAGAAGCAGTTAACATACAAATTATCACATATCCATTACTCAATACAATCAAACTCAATAAAGAACACAACATCAATGAAACATTCAATTATACAATCATGAAGATAAACATAAAAAGTACTTGGATTTCATACAAACTAGATTACAATACCAAATTTATTCAAGAAACAAGTTCACAAATACTAAAAACACATAACTATATACAAATACTATACATCAGCTCAATAACATACACAATGATTAGACTACATGTTCAAGAACAAGGAATCGAACCATAAACATGCACTAAGTTGACGGGGTGGATTGACTAGGCTTTCACACGAACTCGCGGCATCAAAGTAGCTTGATCATAACTGATTTGAACCTTGAAATTCGCCAGAAAACTTGTAGAAAAACCCAACCTTATTATTGAAAACGGATAGGCTATTTATAGGTAAATTTTTAGTCACTGTTTACCAGTAGCGCACCGTTACATGTTTGGTTGTAGCGGTGCGCTACTCCTTTGTCGACATAATTCTTCCACTGAGCGCAACGGGATAGCGCACCGTTATTGGTTTTCTTGTAGCGGTGCGCTACTGTTAATCTGACCTAACTTTTATTTTGTCGTTTACACGTCTAGCGCACCGTTACTCTTTTATTGTAGCGGTGCGCTACTGCTGACTTAGGTCAATTTCTTGCTTTTCTTTGGCCCGCTTTCCGAGGTATCGATTCTTTCTTCGATCTTGTATCGTTTTCTCGCATAATCTACAGAAAATTCACCGATTCCTGCAGATTCATAATTTTATCGAATAAGTATCGAAAACAACGGATAAACGCACACAATCTATCTGAAACAGGGGTTATCTGATGTCACGGCCCCCGACCCACCCTGGACGGAATCGGGTCCGTGAACAGTCCAGCGGTACCGGTGATTAATTTTAAAAACGTTACAGCGGAAATTTCATCAGGACCGTGAGTTAGGAAAAATATCAGAGTTTAGAAACACCGGATTTTTATTTAAAGAGATGGGATAAACCCATATTTTATAAAGTGAATTTTTGTTTACAATATTTCTTAATTTGATTGAAATAAAATAAGCCACTTCTTGAAGCCTTTTCAGTGTCGTATCTAGCTCTTATTCCAATCTATTGTGATTACCTGCAAAATGTTTGAAAAAGGTTTTGTCAGCGATAACACTGAGTGAATTCATTCCATTTTATAAATATATTGTTATACCTTACAGTATTAAGGTTTTTATATTTATTTATATTTACCCAACTCAATCAGTATTTGTCAAATAATGATAGTTCCAATGTGACAGTAATCATATTAATTTATTGACTCACTTTAGTCTACTAGTGAATTCATCAAATAATTCTATTTGACTATTATTCACTTTATCTGTTACTAGGCAATTCTTGTGACTATAATCATATCAATATTGATTATTCTTTCAATTAATGATTCTGGTCATATCACTGTTGATCATTCTTTCAACTAGTGATTCTATAACACTGTTGATCATTCTCTCAACTAGTGCTTTCGGTCATGTTACTGTTGATCATTCTTTCAACTAGTAACTCAGATTATATTACTGTTGATCATTCTCTCAACTAGTAATTTCTATTCATAACACTGTTAATCATTCTCTCAACCAGTGTCTTCGGACATAATGATGTCCCGTGACATTTCTCTGTCAAATATATTACTTTTGGCATAAAACCATTTAATCCAGAAAATGACATATATCAATTTATGTCAAATTAATATAACTTATCAAATATGTTAATTAAATAATTGTAATATCATTATTTAATATTTTAATGTGACTAAGACTAAAATATAATCTTAGTAAAATGCATAATTTCCACTGTTATTGTAATCATGATAATATTAACTAACTTTCTGGCAAATAATAATGAGAATCAAATAATATATATAAAATCTTTTATACCAGTAGTTAATATAAAAACTTAATTACTGTAAGTATAACTGGTAATCATTTTAGGATTCTGTAAAATCTTTGTAAATATAATTGTTTCACAAAAAGGTGATAAAACTGTGAGAAAATATAACGGACTCACAAACTGTGAGAAAAAGAGAAATGAACTCACATTGCAGATTTCTATGGGCAAAGCTTAGTCTACAGATAATCCTTGATATATTGCAGATTTAATTTGAGCAGAGCTTAGCCTATTTCTTTAGCCTGGTAACCTAGTGCACACGAATTAGGTAATAACTAATACAGCATTTACGATAACTCACGAGATCAAATCCTCACAACGAACGACAAAGTGCAATACTTCATCCATCGAATTAACGATGATCCGTCGAATTAACAACGAATGACAAAGTATAATACTTTATCCATCGAATTAACGATGATCCGTCAAATTAATGACGAACGATAAAGTATAACCCTAATGTGGGCGGCACTTAAACATTCATTGGATATTTAGATCAATCGGACAATGAATCGTAGTAGCGATTAAGTTAATACCCTGTATCGTAGCAGAATCCCCCTACTAATTAGTGTATTTGAGACTGATTCGACTATAACTCAACGTGCAGAGTGAATTTGATCGTCGCTCAAATGTCAGAATTCAAGTGCCAGACGCTGCTATTTATACATGAAAAGTGACAGGCTTACGGACCGTAAGCCTTAACCTTTACGGTCCGTAAAGGTCAGGGAATATTTATAGGTCTGCCACCTTAGGGACTAGCTTAGCTGACTTGACACTGCCTACCCTTACGGTCCGTAAGGCTCAACCCTTACGGTCCGTAAAGGGACACGTAAATTTTATAGGCTTGCCGCGTGTGTTTCTAGCCTTGCTGAGTCGACGATATTTTAAAATTCAACTTCCTGAACACGCAAATATAGATAATTATTAACTAGGGTTTACCCCCCTGAGTTTTAGGGGCCCTAATCCTGATTCTGATTGTTCTGAAAATTTTAGGGTTTGTGTAGAATTACTTGGGTGTCTCAATTAGGGTTTCCTATTGGTCAAATTAATTTAATAATTATGACTTTTGATGAGATTCGTTACATTCTCCCCACCTTAATAAAAATCTCGTCCTCGAGATTTGCTGGAATAAGTAGGAATATGTTTTCTTCATCTCAGGTTCCAGCTTCCAAGTGTATTTGGGTTATGATATTTCTTTTAGACTTATGTCATATTCTAGTCAATAAAAACAATATTAAGGTAGATGACACAGAATCGAATTTTGTGAATATAAGTTGTATAATAGGTAGGATTTCAAAGGTTCAACTGAATTAGTTCAAGAAATCAATGTCAAACGAATGAGATGAAATGATATAATTTCCAATGTGACTAAATTCAAGTCAAAAGATATATGATCAAATAGATATTTAGAATGAATGTGAAGAACTTTTAGAATCGATAAAAATTCTTTGTCAGAAGAAAGCTTACTTTGATTGGCAACTGAAGAAGACTCATAATCAACAAATTTAAAATGAAAATAGAAGCACAAAAATGATTGTCAACAATCGAATTATAACAAGAGAAAAATCAGTGTGTTGACATTATTGAATTTGCAAGGATACACTGGAATACAATAGAGTTTAGTGTATTATTGTCTTAATACATAATTGCATCAAGACTACTTTAAAATGATGAGTTGAACGAAATACATACGTGATTTGGAAAGATTCGTATGCTTATGATTAGCTCAAGCTACAAGTTTATAACGACTCCACAAGGTGTCGTAATGATTGAAATAACTCAATAATTACGGTGACCGAACAATTTCACCGTGAAATCAAATGAAAGCTTTAACGAAGTAAGTTTGGATATTCATTTCGAATAGGATTTTCAAATGAAAAGACCAAATGAATATTATAAAATTTTCGATAAATGATGAAAGAAACGTTAAGAGGTACACCGGAATATGATATGAATTTGTGTACTCTTATCTTAACACATAATTGTATTAAGACTGTTTAAGATAATGAACCGACAAAATTAAAATTCGTTCATTAGGAGTGAAAATGAAAATAGCTCAAGATTCAAATTAAAGAAAATGCCACCACAAGGTGTCATAGTAATTGAAAATAATAGCGGTGAATGAAACGAGTTTCACCATGCTTTAAATCAAATGAAGTAAATCCGAATGTTTCAAATCTAGTAGGATTGAAATCAAAATACTTGAATAATGTTTTTCGACCAAAGATGATAAAACAATAAGGATTACGAAACGCTCGATTGTTGATATAAAAATTCTTTTAAGAGATATACTGAAATATGAAATGAAATTGTGTATCATTATCTTAGCACATGATTGTGTTAAGATTGATTTTATAGAATAAACCAACAAAACGGATTCAATATAAATAAATAATTAAACCCGTATATGAGATTAGCACAAGCTTCAAATTTTATGAAAACGTCACCACAAGGTGAAAGTGACCAAATAAATGATTCAGTGAAAGTGAAGACCAAACAATTCTGTTATGGTTTTGAATAGATGAAATTCTTGACAGAATATGTTTATTTATAAACTTTTACTTGTACTAGGGTTAAATAGTAACTTATCTTAAATACTACATATCAGCGACTACGTCTCGAATTATTTCTGCTTCTTGCGTAGTAAGTACGAATGCTCGCGCGTTCTTCTTAGCTCCGTCTGTTGTTCTGGCCTTGTTGTCAGGTACTTTGGTTAGTTTAGGACAATATGGTTTAATATGTCCTGTTTCTCCGCAATTAAAACAAACAGTAGTTTTCCTTCTACACTCTTCCTCTATATGCCCGGTCATCTTGCAGAAGTCACAGTAGGATGTTCTCCTAAAACGACATCTTCCTGAATGCTTTTTGTTACAGCTTCTGCAGATAAGTTGCTCCAATGACTGTTCAGTTCCTGTTTTCTTGTAAAATTCTTGGGAAATTTTATGGGCTAACTCTTTCTTCTTGTTTTCTTCTCTTGTGCGGATTAGTCCATCTGTCAACATGTTAGCTAGTTCGACTGCTTCTTCAATAGTCTGTGGTCTAGTGGCCTTAACTATGTCTCGGATTTCGCTAACTAATCCCCAAATATAACGAGAAATTAGTACAGGTTCTGGCGAAGCTAGAGTTGGTACCATTCTTGCATATTCGAAGAACGTTGTCGTATATTCACGACAATTGACATCTATCATTTTATGATTTAGGAACTTGTTAGTTATTCGTTCCTTTTCATAAGGAGGACAAAATTTCCTTTCTGTCATTTCCTTGAATTTTTCCCAGTTCATGGCATAAGCCATGCCACTTCCTTTTGCCTGAAGAATTGTATTCCACCATTCTAAGGCTTCTTCCTTAAAGAGATTAGATGCATACATCACCTTATCTTCTTCGGCACATTTGCTGATTGTAAGAACAGCTTCCGTCTTTTCCAACCATCGCAGAGCAGCCGTGGCTCCTTCACTGCCGGCGAACTCAGTTGGTTTACAGGCTAAAAATTCTTTGAAGGTACACCCGAGATTCATCGCCTTCTTTTTCTTGGGAAATGGTGTTTTGATAATATCATCATTACCTCCATTGACACTATGGCTAAAACCATCGTCACGAGTATGCTTGCTACTCACAACTTTGGTAGGTTCTACGGTATTTTTAACAGCTTTAATTATTGAAGGTAAAGCATTAGCTATTCCTTGGGCTATTAGATTTTCTATAGCATTTTTATCCAAAGGATTTTCATTATTAGCATGAACTTCTGGATTATGTGGTACTTCATTCGACATCTGAATTGTAAACATTTTCACATATTAACATCACAGAAAACAAACAATACTTCCAGGATATTATCTGTGTATATTAACATATATATATTCATATGTAACACATATGTTAATTTGTATTAGTTTCCTAACTTTATTGTTTAAGTTTAGGTATTAAAAAGAACACCTAATTAGCTTAAACAAGTGGCTCTTTGAGTTTGGCTCTGATACCACATTCTGTCACGGCCCCCGACCCACCCTGGACGGAATCGGGTCCGTGAACAGTCCAGCGGCACCGGTGATTAATTTTAAAAACGTTGCAGCGGAAATTTCATCAGGACCGTGAGTTAGGAAAAATATCAGAGTTTAGAAACACCGGATTTTTATTTAAAGAGATGGGATAAACCCATATTTTATAAAGTGAATTTTTGTTTACAATATTTCTTAATTTGATTGAAATAAAATAAGCCACTTCTTGAAGCCTTTTCAGTGTCGTATCTAGCTCTTATTCCAATCTATTGTGATTACCTGCAAAATGTTTGAAAAAGGTTTTGTCAGCGATAACACTGAGTGAATTCATTCCATTTTATAAATATATTGTTATACCTTACAGTATTAAGGTTTTTATATTTATTTATATTTACCCAACTCAATCAGTATTTGTCAAATAATGATAGTTCCAATGTGACAGTAATCATATTAATTTATTGACTCACTTTAGTCTACTAGTGAATTCATCAAATAATTCTATTTGACTATTATTCACTTTATCTGTTACTAGGCAATTCCTGTGACTATAATCATATCAATATTGATTATTCTTTCAATTAATGATTCTGGTCATATCACTGTTGATCATTCTTTCAACTAGTGATTCTATAACACTGTTGATCATTCTCTCAACTAGTGCTTTCGGTCATGTTACTGTTGATCATTCTTTCAACTAGTAACTCAGATTATATTACTGTTGATCATTCTCTCAACTAGTAATTTCTATTCATAACACTGTTAATCATTCTCTCAACCAGTGTCTTCGGACATAATGATGTCCCGTGACATTTCTCTGTCAAATATATTACTTTTGGCATAAAACCATTTAATCCAGAAAATGACATATATCAATTTATGTCAAATTAATATAACTTATCAAATATGTTAATTAAATAATTGTAATATCATTATTTAATATTTTAATGTGACTAAGACTAAAATATAATCTTAGTAAAATGCATAATTTCCACTGTTATTGTAATCATGATAATATTAACCAACTTTCTGGCAAATAATAATGAGAATCAAATAATATATATAAAATCTTTTATACCAGTAGTTAATATAAAAACTTAATTACTGTAAGTATAACTGGTAATCATTTTAGGATTCTGTAAAATCTTTGTAAATATAATTGTTTCACAAAAAGGTGATAAAACTGTGAGAAAATATAACGGACTCACAAACTGTGAGAAAAAGAGAAATGAACTCACATTGCAGATTTCTATGGGCAAAGCTTAGTCTACAGATAATCCTTGATATATTGCAGATTTAATTTGAGCAGAGCTTAGCCTATTTCTTTAGCCTGGTAACCTAGTGCACACGAATTAGGTAATAACTAATACAGCATTTACGATAACTCACGAGATCAAATCCTCACAACGAACGACAAAGTGCAATACTTCATCCATCGAATTAACGATGATCCGTCGAATTAACAACGAATGACAAAGTATAATACTTTATCCATCGAATTAACGATGATCCGTCAAATTAATGACGAACGATAAAGTATAACCCTAATGTGGGCGACACTTAAACATTCATTGGATATTTAGATCAATCGGACAATGAATCGTAGTAGCGATTAAGTTAATACCCTGTATCGTAGCAGAATCCCCCCTACTAATTAGTGTATTTGAGACTGATTCGACTATAACTCAACGTGCAGAGTGAATTTGATCGTCGCTCAAATGTCAGAATTCAAGTGCCAGACGCTGCTATTTATACATGAAAAGTGACAGGCTTACGGACCGTAAGCCTTAACCTTTACGGTCCGTAAAGGTCAGGGAATATTTATAGGTCTGCCACCTTAGGGACTAGCTTAGCTGACTTGACACTGCCTACCCTTACGGTCCGTAAGGCTCAACCCTTACGGTCCGTAAAGGGACACGTAAATTTTATAGGCTTGCCGCGTGTGTTTCTAGCCTTGCTGAGTCGACGATATTTTAAAATTCAACTTCCTGAACACGCAAATATAGATAATTATTAACTAGGGTTTACCCCCCCTGAGTTTTAGGGGCCCTAATCCTGATTCTGATTGTTCTGAAAATTTTAGGGTTTGTGTAGAATTACTTGGGTGTCTCAATTAGGGTTTCCTATTGGTCAAATTAATTTAATAATTATGACTTTTGATGAGAGTCGTTACATCTGATATAAAAGATGTGTATAATTCTAAACACATCAAATATCCCCACACTTGAGCTTTTGCTTGTCCCTAAGCAAAACAAATGTACAAACTTATTAGTAAAGCAGAAAAATTAAACACACAATAATGTACATAAATGTTTTAAAATTAACTAATAATAATAACAATGAGAAATCTTAATGCAACCTTTCAAAAATAAATAGCGTTTTAACACTAATTATTCACTTACTTGCATCTTTAATGTACTTCCCTCGGCTCACTGGTGTAAACTAGTGAATTGTGCACTAGTAATTTTCTGTGATCACTCAAAAGCCAGGTCATAAAGTAACATTTACATAGGCTTGTAATGAAATCTCATTTTTATCATTTAACACATAAAAATTATAAAAATCAAGAGGACTTTTATTACGGGTTGTAACTTGGCTTAAGGTTTAAGGGTAGGATTAGATATTTACTGGGTGATGTGTTGCAATCCGGTCTAGCAAATTATCCTAACAAACCTCACACAAAAGTAAATTCACTTTTTTTTTATACACATATTCACAAACCAAGTGACTCTTTTAAGGTCAGATTGTCAAGACCTGTTTTATCTTTGATGTGTCGAATGTCTTCCTTTATCCTGTAGTGAACATTACTTCCTTTTCTAATGGACCGTTCGGCATTGAGCCTAATAGCCCCCATTCTCATGAGAAGTGTATATTCATGTTGGGATTCAGTTTGACTTTTTCTACATCTTCCTTCGTGAGACCAGTTTCCACATCCAATGCATTTGTCGTATCTTTTTGCTCTTCTTTTCATTGCACTTTTGGAAGTCCCACAAAATGGTGGCGTTTGTTCTTGTTGTCGCCACTTTTTTCTAACTTCTCCAGTTAGTTGAAATATTTTCTCCCTAATCTCTGACGGTAAGCTTGGTTTCGCGAATTGTAAGCAGCAAAGCAAATTTAAATCAAATGAATGCATGTCCAGTTCTTTTATGTCTGCCGGTAAAAGACCAAACTAAATTCCTATGATAGGAAAATTATACTAAACCGGAATTTACACATGGGTTAAAAAGGTAGAATAAAAAGGCTTAAATGGTTAAAATGGTGGGTTTATAACGAACGAAAAGGAAAAGGCTCAACATGGTTTACTATCGGATAATATTTTTGGTTTTTCAAGGTTTTTTTTTTTTTTTTTTTTTTTTTTTTTTAACAAGAAAGGTAAACACATGGTTGTATCCTATTGCCTCTATCATTTTTATATAATTTTTACAGTTAATGATTTAAACAAGTATATTCAAGACAAGTTCTGAAATGTATACTATTATGCGGCACACTCAACAAATTGAAGTTTAAAGCATATAATTATTGCTTTTAGAATGGCTCAAAACTCACAAATTGGGTGTGTATTTTAGATGCAAATTTATGAATAATTATAAAAAATTTTATTTTTGAAAGTTACATCAATATTTTTCTCATTTGTATAATTATTAGTTAAGAATAAATCAAATATGTACAAAAATATTTACAAACTAGCTAATTTTTTTTTTATTTTAGATTTGTACAAAAATTAAGCATTTAAGGACAAACAATTTATCAATCTTTAAACCCCTCCCCACACTTGAACTTCACATTGTCCTCAATGTGAAACACATTTTAGTTAAGCGATTATGAAGAGCTGAACTAAAGTGTGAAAAAGGATAGAAGTACTCCCTTATAGTTGAAGTAGACTTGTCTGAAATTGATTTTGAATATAAGTCTTCTCAACTCTGTGTGCATTCCTTACAGACCTGCCCAGTACGTCACTGACTAAAACAACAAACAACACTATTGATCAAACCGTTTAAATAACTATAACCCATCCATTATTCATACAGAAACAAACATACACTAAAAACAAGTAAGGATTCATGCCTTAATTGAAGATTCGAGTTCACTCTTTTTTTTTTTTTTTTTTTTTAAATTGATTGGTTTTAGGAGTGGAAAAGCCAAGAACAGTTGTGCGGCCAGTGTTAGTAATTTCGAATCGTTTTATTTTATTTTATTCCCTGAAAAATTACTGTTGTTAAAAAATCATGCACGATAGTGCGCATCAACCTGTACACCGTTGTTCACAACGTGGTGCCGCTGTGCACGGTGATGCAATCGGTTCACACAGTATTGCGTGTCCGATAACCACCTTATGCACGTTGTTCTTGGTCAGATGTGATTATGAAGTACACAGTCCTGCGAATCAGGTGCATGACTGTGTTTTATCTGCACATTCTGCAAACAGAAGTAACAAAATGTTTTTCAACTCCTTTTTCTTAATAGATTTTACCATTTTTGCAAAGTTTTTCATGTTTTAATTTTAAACCAACTTTAAAGCTCCCTAAGACATGAATCAATCTTGTTCAAACCTACTAAAAACAGAATAAATTAACGATCAAGGAAATAAATGCAAGAAATTAAATATTTACAACAATACCCTTAACGTGTGAAAACACGCTCGCTAAATTTGTCAGCGAGTCGATAGCTAGACTCATTTTTCCCACACTTGTTAAACGTGCGGGGCATTGACACGCCCTTTAGGATTTGGCTCCGTGTTACTTGGAAGACCACCCGGGGGTCTCTCGGATAACATTTTAGCCAACTGTCCCACCTGATTCTCAATGGTTTGTAGTGAAGCCTTCTGGCTCCGCAATTCCCCTTCTTGTGCCATGAAACGCTCCTCATGCTGCTGGTATCGGTTCTCGGCTATCTGATTAGCGCAATTGAAGTTTTCTATCAGTTGTGTCATCATCTTCTCTAGTTTAGAGTCACCTTGAGAGTTGTTCGATTGGGAACTGTTCCCTGAGCTTTGATGATGGTATTGTGGCTGGAAGGACTGACCTTGAGATTGGTAAGGCTGTCCTTGGGGTTGCTGTGGCGCGGGAGGTCGCTGAGCGTATCCGAGTGGATTTTGGTTGTTGGAATTGGATTTCCAACCAAAGTTTGGATGATTTCTCCAACCCGGATTGTACGTGTTACTATAGGGGTTATTCTGGGGCCTGATTGGATTGCCCAAATAGTCCACCTCTTCGTGGCCTGTAAACATAACACCCTGCTCACATGTACCTGGCTCGCGTGCCACTTTACATAGCTCACCTGAAGATTGTATTGATTGTACTTTTGAAGCGTTTTGAGCTTGGTCAAACTTTGTTGCCAAAGCTCCGATCTGTGCTGAAAGAGCCGTATATGTATCTACTTGATGAACTCCAGGATTTGATTCAACTTTAATTCGTACTCCACTGTAACGCGAACTTGACTTCAACGCAACTTTCTCAATGATTGCATAGGCTTCATTGGGTGTTTTGGTTCCCAGATCACCTCCTGCATAAACATCTAAACGTTCTTGTGAGTTATAGTTAAGTCCTTGGTAAAAGTTCAACACAAGTTGTCTTTTTGAAAACCCGTGATGTGGAACATCGATCAGAAGATCTTTGAACCTTTCCCAAGCTGCGTGTAGAGATTCTCCTTCATCCTGTTTGAATGTCACAATACGGTTCTTCAGTTTAACTGTCTTTTCTGGCGGAAAATATTTTTGCATGAAAAGTTCGGCCAGTCCATTCCAAGTCGTGATGGATCCTGCTGGGAGTGACAAAAGCCAAGATCGGGCTTTGCCTCGCAAAGAGAATGGAAACAGGCGCAAACGGATTGCGTCTTCAGAAACGTCTGTAATCTTGAATGTCGAGCATACTTCGATAAATGATGCGATGTGTCGACCAGGATCTTCGTGATCCTTGCCATCAAATTGCACAGAGTTTTGTATCATGTTAATTATACTAGATTTAATTTCATAACTAGGTGCTTCTATCTCAGGTCGATTAATGCTTGGTAACAAGCCTTCTCTTCCTGGACGGTCGGTTTCATTCAAAGGCTGGTCGTCCTCTGCCATAATGCTTCCTCTGTCGTCCTCCGAACTCTCGCTGTCAGAAAGTGTCACTGGTTCGTCTATTGCGGCCGCAATCCTTTGTTCAACAACAAGTGCTCTTTCGCGTAGCCTCCTACTTCTTCTAAGGTTAAGGTCTAATTCGTTAGGTGGCTCAACGTTGAACGGGTTCAGTGGTGTGGACATTAACCTACAAATGAAAAATAAAGTATTATACAGATACAATAATAATATTATACAAAATATAAATGCTAAAACTATAATATTATATACATATATATATATATACACTATATATTAAATATTTATAACTAATATTTACTCTATATATACAATTGAAACTATGAAATTTACAATATCAGGCCTTGGTCCAATTGGTTGACCAGGGCGCGAATGAGTGTGTGGGCGCACAGACCCGAGTTCGATTCTCGGGGGCTGCCTCCATGCATATTTTTTTGTTTTGCCCGCCCTTCTCTCGTGTACCGTTACAATATGAGACTAGCGGTGCGTGATTGTAAATTTTTTTTTTATTTTTTTATTTTTTATGTGTTGCTAAAAAGTCGTACATGGTCGTGTATCAACCCACGTACAGCGGTTCGCAACGCCATTTCGTTCTGTGCATGGTAGTATAATCGGTCCCCACATTATTGCGTACCCGACAACTACCTTATGCAAATTGTTATTAACAAGTATTAATAAATGAGTAAAAGACAGTTAAATAAATAAATAAATGAATACAAGAATAAATAAATAAATGAAATAAATAAAATACGTGTGTAAGCGGTCCGAATTCGGACACTGCTATAAACGTACTGTACAGAAATGAAATAAATAAATAAAATGACAGAAATAAAATAACTGAATTGAAGTAATGTAATAACTGTACAAAAATAAATAAATAACTGAAATGAAAAAAATAAATAACTGAATTAAAAGTGCTGAAATTAAATTGCAGAAAATAAATGTTAGTTGACAGTAAATAAAGTTAGTGTGTGACTAATGAGAATTAACCCATGTCTCCACAGTTAGTAAAGTTAGAAAGTTAGTAGTCCGTAAAGTTAGTAGTCCGTAAAGTTAGTAGTCCGTAAAGTTAGTACCAAAACACAAATCTTATCATAAAAATTATGGTAGACTCAGCTGGTTTAACCAAACACTTGCCACCACAAATAAAAATATGAGAGATTTGGATGGTAAAAATGTTAGAAAGTTAGAATTAATCAAAATGAATAAATAAATAAATGGTTAGATAAACAATAAATAAAAGGTTAGTAATAATAAAAAGAATTAAATAATTACAAAAATGTACAAATATTAACAGTTATTTACAATTTATACATTGGTAAAATAATAACTCGGATTGTTCCATTATTGACACCTTATCTTTTATTTAAAAATTATTTCTATGTCTGTTCCCCGGCAACGGCGCCAAAAAACTTGGTGTGTGCTCAGAGCGTATATTTAAACAGTTGATTTTAAGCACAATTTTAAGTTTTAAATTTATAAAAATGGTTTATACCTTAACATTAAAACACACACAACAAAGGACAAGTGCATCCCGTCACATATGCAGTAAAGTATTGGTAAGATCCAGGTATCGTTCAGGAATCAGACAAAAGTTGATATAGACATAAAAGCACTTTAA
>JARYGA010060877.1:0-70696 GCA_030545235.1 Helianthus tuberosus
AATAGTTTCATTACACGGAATTCCTTTATCAATTGTTTCTGATAGAGATAGCCGTTTTACTTCTCATTTTTGGACTAGTTTCCAAAAAGCAATGGGAACCAAGTTAAATCTAAGCACAGCTTATCATCCTCAAACGGACGGACAAAGCGAAAGAACTATTCAGACAATGGAAGACATGCTTAGAGCTTGTGTAATTGATTTCGGAGGAAATTGGGACGATCATCTACCATTAATAGAATTTTCTTACAATAACAGCTATCATACTAGTATCAATGCTGCACCCTTTGAAGCACTTTATGGACGAAAGTGCCAAACTCCAGTCTGTTGGGCAGAAATTGGAGAAAAGCAACTGTCTGGACCCGAGATAGTACAAGAAACAACAGACAAGATTATTTAAGTCAAGGATAGACTAAAAGCAGCACGCGATCGTCAGAAGAGTTATGCTGATAACAGACGAAAGCCATTGGAGTTTCAAGTAGGAGATAAGGTAATATTAAAAGTTTCTCCATGGAAAGGAGTGGTCAGATTCATCAAAAGAGGAAAGCTAAGCCCCAGGTATGTTGGACCCTTTGAGATTATTAGAAGAATATGACCAGTAGCCTACCAGCTTCAACTGCCAGAGGAAATGGCAGAAGTACATGATGTGTTTCATGTATGTAATCTCAAGAAGTGCTTAGCCGATGAATCATTAGTAGTACCTAGGGATGTAAACGAACTGAACGTTCAGCGAACAGTTCGTGAACCGTTCGGCGGGAAGTTCGTTTATGTTCGTTCGTTTAATAAATGAATGAACATGAACAAGGAAGTTCGTTCAATTAGTTAAATGAACGAACATGAACAAAGGTCTCGTTCGTTCATTTGTGTTCGTGAACGTTCGGTAAGGTGTTCGTGAATGTGTTCGTGAACATTTGTTCATTTGCGTTCGTTTATGTTCTCATGTTTGTGTTTTAACGAAAGATTTTTGTACTTTCATATATTTTATCTATACTTTTATATAATTAAACTTATATTTATTTTATTACGCTAAGAATTAAACTAGAAAACCCTATTTTACCTTGTTTATGCACCATTTCCCTTTCATTTCTTATTATTTACATCGACGAATACGATCGACCTCTGTTCCACAATAAGGAATTCAAGTTCTAGTGCTACTCTCTGGGCCATCCACCTTTATCATTCGTCGCATTCGCCAAATTTATTTGTGTTCGTAAACCGTTCGTGAACACGATCATTTCCTTAATGAACGAACACGAACATAAAATCTCGTTCGGTAAGTGTTCATGAACCGTTCGTGAACACATTTATTTCCTTAATGAACGAACACGAATAAGGCCTTGTTCGTGTTCGTTCGGTTCATTTACAGATTGAAGAAAGACCTCTTAAGGATATAGAGGTAAATGAGAAACTTAAGTTTGTAGAAAGACCTCTACAGATTGAAGACAGAAAGATCAAGAATCTCAAGCACAAGAGATTGGTTCTAGTCAAAGGAAGATGGGATTCTAAGAGAGGACCAGAATACACTTGGGAGCTTGAATCAGAAATGCAGAAGAAATATCCACACCTATTCCAGTAGACCTCAAGGACGAGTTCTAAAACAAGGTGGGGAGGATATAACAACTCTCCCGAAACCCTTAAACATGTCCTATATGTCCTAAAATAAACACCGTATACGAAACCGGACCCGAAATACCTTTATTTTTATAAAAATCAAATAAAACAAAAATTAAAGGTCTCTGGCGGGGTGCGACAGATACCCCTAGGTCTGTCGTGGGGCTCGAGCGAGGGGACGAGTGGCGCGAGCGATGGGACGAGTGGCGTAACCCTGAACTGCCATGTGTCATGTGCGTGTCGAAGCTAGTCGCCGAGTCAGGCAAGCTAAGGCCTACGCTAGCCTAGCTCGCGAGGCACGACAAACCCCCTTGTCTCTGTCGCGGGGCGCGAGGGACTCACGATCAGGCACTATAAATAGGGACCTTCGGCATTCACTTTCAATTCGTTCAAAACTCGATTCTCTCTCTAAATTTCTGAATAACAATAATAATATTGGGTATAGTACCCCCCTAATTAGCGAAGCTCTGCCTCGTTGTAAGTATTCTAACCGCCCGTTACGTATTAGATACGCTGCCTGATTGATCTAGTGCTACGTAACGCATGTCGAGGCTCTGCCTGACTCAGTCGTTGGAGTTCTGTCTTGGGGAGGGTATAACTAATGTAAATTTGGGTTATTATACTAACGCGTGTGCATTGTTTAATTTATTAGATTATAACCAGGAAGTCACAAGGGAAATACCTAAATTAGAAATGTGAGTAATCCTTCTTTTTGTAAACCTTTTTGTGAGTGATTCCTCTTTTCTCAAAGTGTTTTTACAAAACCTCAATTGTTTTAATTAATATTTAACAGTGATTGAGTATTTGTATTCTACAATTATCGTCGGTATGTTGGGGTTTTGTATACAAAATTTGTTAATACACTGTGAGTAGTAACATTACCACAAATTAGGATTGGCAATACCGTGGGTGGTAATAAAGTAGAGATAAACAGATGTAATTGCTGGATTGCCCTCAATACTGTAAAATGATAAAACCTGTTTTGATTAAACTGGGATTCACTCGCCAGTATTTCTTGCTGATAAAATGTTTTTAAACGCGTTTCAGGTAACAAAATGTGAAAGCCAAATAGAAGCCAGCTGGACAGCACTGAAGGCTTGGAAAAGTGGCTATAAAAGTTACCTAAATAAGGAAGAAGTTTTATTTCAATAAATTAGGGTTTATCCCTAAAAACATGTTTGTAATTGAAAATTGGGTTTATCCCAACGTATTTATTGTTATAAAAATGTGGTGTTTTACTCTGATAAAATATTTCCTAACTACGGTCCTGATGTAAATTCCGATGCCAAATTAATGATAAACACCGATACCACCATCTCTGAGTAGGCCGCGGCCGCCCGCCTCCCGGGAGAGGGGTCGGGGGTTGCGACAGTATTAGCGCGACTAATCCTTGAGCCCTTACCCTCTAAAGCTGCACGAACTCCTCTAACCTTTCATTCAGGATATTTTTACTCTCTACTAGTAACACAATATCATCCGCAAAAAGCAAGCACCATGAAACTGTCTCCTGAATCGACTTTGACAACTCATCTAGGACAACCACAAAAAGAAACGAGCTCAATGCAGACCCTTGATGGAATCCTACCTCCACAGGGAAGAAATCAGTATCTCCTATAGGTGCACGCACACTAGGTTTAGTCCTAACATACATATTCCTAATTATGTCTATATATTTACACAATATGAAGATCCCGCTTCTTCTCATATACTTCTCCATTAATCTCCTTAGAATGTGTATTCCTTCCATAGTTGATTGCCCCGACATGAAACCAAATTGGTTTTCCGAAACCTGAGTTTCTCTTCTTAGTCTATTCTCAATTATTCTCTCCCATAATTTCATAGTATTACCTAGTAGCTTAATCCCTCTGTAATTCCCGCAATGTTGAGCATCCCCTTTGTTCTTACATAAGGGAACTATGACACTACTCATCCATTGATCTAGCATGCTTCAATATTTGAAAATAAGATTGAATAAAGTATTTAACCATTGAACTTCTTCATTACCTAAACACCTCCATGCCCTCACCTCTCCCTGTGTTATGCGTCAACAGTAGCAGTTATTTTGTTGTCTCCTTTAAGCAATGGTGTTGTTACTTTCTTGTTGGTTAGCCTTCTCGTCGTTGAAAAGTTTATGGAAGTAGGTTTTCCATCTCAATTTAATGTCATGATCCTTAACTAGGACACACCCATCTTCTCCCTTTATAAACTTCACTACTCCTAGATCTTGTTTTCTACGCTCCCTAGCTGTAGCGATCTTGAACATATCGTGTTCCCCTCCTTTTTTTCCAAGCGTGTATACATCTGCTTATAGGCTGTGTTCTTTGCCTCTAGCACTGCCTTTTTCGCCTCCTTCTTGGCCTTATTGTATCCTTCCCTCAGTTGGGCTCTCTCCTATTCATTTGTGCACCCTAAAAGATCTCCAAAACTCCTTTTCCCTAATTTTGGTTTGCACATCCTCACACCACCACCACAATTCCTTATGCATACCTATCTTTCCTGTTGTGACCCCTAGCATCTCCTTTGCCACATGAGTAATAGTGGTCGCCATAATCTTCCACATTTGGTTCGTGTCCCCAACCTGTCGAGTCGAAGTAGTCGAGATGACCTTATCTCTGAACACTACAATCTTATCTCCCTTTAAATTTCCCCATCGGATCCTAGGTTGCATGTCCTTCTCCACTTTAGTCAAATTTACTCTCATGGCTAAATCCGCTATCAATAGACAGTATTGAGCCACTGTTGTCTCCCTTGGTATAACCTTGGAATCTTTCCACCATCGTTGGTCTCCTCGTCTCATCAAAAGATAGTCGATCTATGTGCTACGTCCTATGTTCCTAAAAGTAATCAACTGTGATTCTCTCTTCTTAAAGAAAGAGTTTATAATACCTAGATCGTAAGCCACCACAACGTTTAGAAGATCCCTACCTTGATCGTTCCTATCACCAAAACCAAAACCGCCATGCACCAACTGAAAGCCACTTTATCCTTACCAATGTGCCCAATTAAATCACCCCCTATGAAATATTTTTCCTCCCTAGGTATGTTCCTCACAACTATGTCTAGACGATCCCAAAAATATCTCTTCTCATGATCTTCTAGTCCCACTTGTGGTGCGTAAGCACAAACAACCACCACCACTACCTCTCCTAATACTAGCCTTAAAACCATAACAGTAATTTGTGTAAAGTATAGTTTCAGTCCCTAGGGTTTACACCCAATCACAGGTTCAGACCTCATTTGAAAAAAAAATCAACAGTCCGGTCCCTGTGGTTGTGCATTGCTAACAATCAAGCCCCTCCCACTAATTTCTGTTTGTCAACTGTTAGTTGACTTGGGTATTTGTGTCTTTTTACTTAGAAACTCAAGGGTAAATCGTCTTTTTATCGTATATAACGTTATCCAGCCAGCATCCTCTTCTCTATAACCCCACCTCCACCCTCCACCGCCTCCACCTTTCACCACCACCACCACCACCTGTATTTTCAATTTCATGAATTCAATTCTCAAAGTTATCCAACCTTTATCCAATGTTTCACTAAAATTTCATACCTTCAAACCTGGGTCTTCAATTTCTTGAACTCGATTCTAAAAAATCCGATCTTTATCCAAGTTCCCACATACTTTTCAACTTGGGTTTTCAGTTTCTTGAACTCAATTCTCAAAAAGATCCAATTTTTAAATCTGGCTTTCAGTTTCTTGGACTAAATTCTCATAAAACCCGTCTGGGTATCTCAAATTCATCCCAAAAATGGGTGTATACATCAGCAAAAGCAAGAAATCATCGAGAACTGAAGTGGGTATTACTTACAATCACATATCTGATGAGCTAAACATTGTGTACACCAAATCACCAGCTCCTTCAGACCAAATTCCACCCAAGAAATCACCACCACCACCCTTCCCCAAAAGGGTATTCAAATCAGTCACAATTCTTAACAAACCAATTGATGATGTTAAGGATCACTACATTATGGGTAAAGAATTGGGTAGGGGTCAGTTTGGTGTAACATATTCATGTACACAGAATTCAACTGATGTTACATATGCTTGTAAGTCTATATCTAAAAAGAAGTTGATTACAAAGAGTGAAAAGGAGGATATGAGGAGAGAGATTCAGAATATGTAACATTTGAGTGGTCAAAAAAATATTGTTGCGTTTAAAGGGGCCTCTGAGGATAAGCAATCTGTGCATTTGGTTATGGAGGTGTGTGAAGGTGGAGAGCTTTCTGATAGGATTATTGCTAAAGGTCATTATAGTGAGAGAGCTGCCGCCGGAGGTGTCTGGGTTCTTTATAAAGAAGACAAGACTAATTCGACTTGATCTTTCAGTCCCTAAGGGGCATTAAGGTCTGCCAACGTTAAACTAACAAACCTTTGTCCCACTGACTTGATTGCTATCAATTGACAACCACAGGACCAGACAGTTGAATTTTTTCAAATGAGGACTGAATATGCGATTGGGTGGAAACCCTAGGGACCGAAACTGTACTTTACTCTTGTAATTTTGAAAACGTTCATTAAAGCCTGTTGAGAGTAACTTTGGCTATTGGGCATGTAATTTGTCTAAATATCATGTTGATTGTCTTGCACTTAGCAAAAAAGTATAACTTGCAAAACGGACGAGCCGGGTCAGGTCGGGTGACATGTCAAACAGGTTCGGGTGAAAACAGGTTCAGCTCAAAATAAGTCAATTAAAAAAATGGGTTGTTTTGGTTCGGGTCGGGTTGTGTTGGTTTAAGAAGCTTTTTTATTAAAAGGGTGATTGTAACAATTATATATCCATTATAGCCGACAAAAAGGACGGGTTGGGTCGGGTCCGGTGATAGGATTGGGTTAGGACGGGTCGTTTCAAAAAAAATGGGTTCACGTAAGAACAAATTCAGGTAAAAAACAGGTTGTTCAAAAAATATATCCAATTTATAAATAAAGACTTAGGCAGAATAGAAATAAAAATGTGAATATCTTTAAATTAAAAAAGGTTAGCATCGGTGATCCAGTACAAAAAGTTAAAAGCTAAAATGCTAATTTAATATTTTAATGAATTATAAACATCTATACTATCTATTAAAGGAGCTTAGAGCATGACCTCACTTTGCTTACGTGTCAGCATATTAGGTATGCCACCTAGGCTGCCACATAGATTCCGCTGATGTCATAAATCCGATTTTTTTAAAACCTTTTTAAATCTATACTATCTATTAGTTTTGGCTCCATTCTCAAAATTTAAACCCCTCTATCTCTCAAATACAAGCTCTAATTTCAAACCTGACTTTATTTTCAAAATTCAAGTTCTAATTTCAAACCTGCATCTCTCTCTCAAATATAGTCAAGAGGAAAAGAAAGGGGGGTCAATCAAGAACCCTAATTCACTCTAACGGAGAACAAGAAGATGAATTCAGAGATCAACGGTCTAATGTTGAGCATTTTGGACAAAGAACTTCTGGGCCGAAACCTACTACGGATCCTGAGCAGGTGTTAAGGTCAGTCTCTTCACAACAACACGATCCTGGTGTTAAGGTCAATCTCTTCACAACAACCCTAATTCTCCCTCACTATCCAGGTAACTTCTTCCTCATGTGTCTCTTCTTCTGTATTTAACTTTTTTGCTATATTTAATCAAGCCTATAAGGTGTTTGATGAAATGCTTCACTTGAATGCTAGAAGACTCCGTTGATGGCGATTGTGAGTCCTTTGTTACTTTACGTTTGACTTCAAAACAAACAACGAAGCTCTGGTTTCAAACTAAAAACAAAATTTCACAAAATTATTAAAACATCAAATTGAACATAAATCGGTACGAAATTCGAACAAAAACCTGCTAAAATCGATGTGTGTTATTATTTAGTATGTGTGTAATCTCTCTCATGATTCTTTTGTCTTTAGAAATTAGGTGACTCGAAGAAACCAGCAACAATTGAAGACGAAGGTAAACAGTTAGTTACACGATGTGTGTTATTGTTTAGTCTGTGTGTAAAATGAGGCGATTGAACAGATCTGTGTTTGTTCGTTCAGTTAATTTTCAAATTATGAGTAAAATGAAGTGATTGAACGGAGTCAGTGTGTTTGTTTTCTGAATTGTTTGTTAAATTTGTGTGTAAAATGAAGCGATTGATTGGAGGTAAACTGTTAATTAGTTGATGTGTTTGTTCAATTAAGTGGTTAATTTGTGCGTTAAATGAAGCATGAAGCGACTGCGTTTGTTTGTTCAATTGATTGTTGAATTTATGCAAGCAGCTCTTGAAGAAACACATGAGTTCTCAGTCGCCGCCAACATGTTCTTTTATCTCTAATCTCATCAACAAGGTAAGATTTATTTTTTACTATTCATGTTGTTTTATCAGCTGATTAAATATGAAGATAGTTGTTTTATATTTGTTTTTAGTGAATTAAAGATATGGATGCAAAAAGAAGCAAAACGTGTTTGTTTTTGTTGATATATTTGCTTGATTTGTTGGTCTCGGGACAATGGAGCAGATTGCATCTCAAATTATTGGTCCTTTTGACTGGTCATATCACGAAACACCTAGAACATGTCACTTCCTCAACAAAACGTGTTGCGGACATGATAAGCAAAATGGAGGTTTTGTAAGGTAAAAGCAAAGATGTCAATGAGCACAAGGAAAGAAATAAGAGAAATAATAAAGAGATACCTGCTCGTGTAGAGGGTTGGTTGAGAGATGTTGAAAATGTCAAATATGAAGTTCAAAGCATTTCAAGTGACGTCAATATTGGATGTTTAAATATAAAAGAATTTGTCTATCTTGAGCATGATGTGCAGAATCATTAATATTGTCCTCAGCAATATTGATAAATCGAAGAGTACAAAATCTCCATCTCAACAGGTTTGTTTTGCTTAAACACGCATTTGGAATATGATTTTTCCTTCTGTTCATGTTTATTTGTCTATACTTTATAGCATCTATAGACAAATCACACAAACATGCAATGTATAGGGTCAACAGAGTGATCAGTTTGATGATTTGTTAGGGAATTTAGGGCGAACGGAGAAGGCGGAACCGAGTGGGAATTGGAGTGATAAGAGTTCAAGAGGTTTGGACGACTTGATTCCTGGATTTGGAAGTAACAGTCCTGTGTCCAACATGGCTTTTTTATAAATCGTAAAGATTTTTGTGTGTGAGAGAGAGAGGTATGAAATTCTATTGAAAGGAAGCTACTTAGTATTTTGTTGTGAGAATTAAATTAAATTAAATATATACTTGGTTTTGTAATGCAGGTTATAACGAAAGTTGAAGTTGTCATAAGATCGGCCGAAGAACATTGGGCTTTGAAAATGATTAACTTTATACATGGTACTAATCAATTATTTCTCGATGGTTTAACACGCGAGCTGCCACTATAAGCTTCATCAACTCTCCATATCTAATGCATTCATTATTGCTAAAAGGGTTTTGTTTGTATCACAAACGTGTTGAATGGGCTAAATAAAAAAAATAATAACTAAAAGGGTGCCAGAAGCATATTTGAGAATGCATAATTCTCCTCCCGACTCCTTCTAGGAAAAGATTATTATTATAATTTCTTTAAACATATCTAATGCATTCATTATTGCATAAAAATGGACAAAGTAAATGTTTGCGAGTCAACCCATCTCAACCTGTTGAATGGGCTAAATAAAAAAGTAGTGTTTCGTAAGGGGTTAATGAGTGGTTTTGTGTGAAATCGATTGTGCTCATAGCTTGTGCGTTTATTTCTGTAGCCATTAATGCTCATAGTTCCCGACATTGAAGACGTTTACACTCCTCTTCAAACTGACGTTTGATCTCATACTTCTGCTATCAGGTATATATTTGTTTGATATACAAAAAAGTTGCTTGATGTGTATCCAAATTAGATGCATTGCTTGATTCTTGATTTTGTCGTTTTGGAAACCATTTTTGCAGTGTTTTGAAAAAAAATATGGATAAGGAGATTGGAGTATGCAGAAGCCAAACAAAAAGTCAAAATGCATGTATTGTTTTATGAGGTGCAGGCACTTATGATGGACAGGGAATACAATGAGCAAGGTAAACTAACGTTCTTCTCTGTATGAACCGCCGGAGCCTAGAGTTGATTAATCTTTAAATCTTGGGTTTAAAAAGTGTGTCTAAACACGATGCACACTCAGGTGCAAGCCTCAGCGCTTTTGACTGCTTGAGGCGACGACTGTACAGAAGTCGCACTTGAGGCGCAGGCACACTTTTTTTAAAAAGTGTGTCTAGACGCGAGGCACATAAGCGCTTCTGATTGCATGAGGCAGTGAGTGTACAGGAGGTGCGCTTGAGGCGCAAGCATGAGGTATGGGAAGATTTTGTGCATCAGGATGTTGTATATATAGCTTTAGCTTTTTAGGTTGTACATGTAGGTTAATTATGTATATTAAATCATATGTAGAGAAGTTTTGGGGTCCATGATGCTAGAAGCCTATGGGAAATATAAGAAATTTGTATAAATGCATTGTGCCTCGCATAGGTGGTGCTGTGCGCTTTGTGCCTTTCAGCTTTGGACTCTATCGCATCAGTGCGCTTAGCGCTTTTTTTAAAGCCAAGATTTGAATACCTTGATCATTTTCTGTACAGCCTCCTACTTTCTTTATCGTGATAATCAGCTGATTAAACCTGGATATAGTTAGGTAATTTCACATTTATCTCCATAATAAAATTTCTCCTAATCTGAATCTTTTAACAGTAGTCAAAATTAAGTTTGGTCAACACTATAAAGTTGCAATAGTTAGTTAACATGCGTATCCTAACACCCGGTTCAAATATTTACAAACTTTACGTTTGAAATGTATCTTATGGGTGATGGACGGTAAGGTTGCTACCATGTGACACGAAGGTCATTGTTTCGAGTTGTGGTGCCTCGATAGGGAGATGTCTTTGCAAATTCTAAACTTAGCAAAAATATCGTATAATGAATGAGTCAGTAGTTATTTTGGAAAGTTGTTCAATGCCTGGAAAAAGAAGAATAAAATTTGTCGATAATTAATGACCAGTTAACAAGTAATTTTAAAAGGACACAAGTTCATGCACCGGATCCGTATATATTTAATGATTTTCATTTAGGAGAATGAATAGGAGATTGTAAGTTTGTAACCTAGGTTTATTTCATAAGTTTTTATACGATGGATAGAGCATTACGCCCGGTCAAGGGCACTGGAAGTGGCAGAGACGTGACTAAACGGTTGTTTTTCCATTTAAATCAACGGCCAGAAGAGGAAGAACCAGATGGTCAACAAAAGGTATAGTTAAAAACTTAAAAAAGAAGTTGTGATTTTGAAGCATGCATTCGAGTAGGTAGTTCTTTGTGTGAGAAAATAAATATCATGTTAGTGTGTTTTTGTTCAATTAGTCATATGATGTTTTGGAAAGTAGGTAATTTTTTGTCATCTGTAGGTTGTGGGTCAATCATCGCCTCATCGGTTGCTATTGATAATAGCTTAAGGTACTACTCACATACCATATTTTGTTTGGTTTCTCTCTTCAGACCAACGATCGTAATCTTTATCTGTATATGCAGGGATAAGAATGGAGATGATGCGTTCGCTGTTATTAAGGATAGAAAGGTAAACTAACGTTCTTCTCCGTATGAACCGCCGGAGCCGAAGAGGAGCAAAGACAGTCCGGAGGTTCGGAAATGCAATCGGAAAAGGTGGATGAGTGTGAGGGTGAGGTAATTTTTTCTTATTCAAGTTGACAAATCTTAGATTTGTATTGTTTTTTTTTAATTTTACATCAAATTTGAATGATTTCTAGATTATATGATATGACTTGCTGGATTAACTACACAGAAGAAGAAGTTGAAGATCAACGGTTTTGTGATAAAATCTACCATAAGCTTAATTATGCTCTTTTTGTATTGCTTATTATTGTTGCAGCTTTCTGATAAAAGAAGACTGACTATTACTGAGTTCAGAGGGAAAAGTTTGGTGTCTATAAGGGAGTATGTTGTTTTTTTTAATCCAATACTTTCATCTGTCGTTCGTTATATCAGTTATTGACATATTGTTCATTTGATATTTATTGTTTGCTTGCTCACAAACAGGTTTATGTTTGACTTATGCAAATGAATTAGCCATGAAAAGGAAAGATACTAAATGGAAAAAAGAAAGAGATGTTTGGTGGCAGGTAGTAATTAGTAAAACAATGTTTTTTTGTTAATTGTTATTTTATTACATCCTTAATTTCTAGATCAGCTTATTTTTTTAAATTTTACTATTTATTTATTTTATTTAATTTCTAGGATGTTGTTCCAAAATGTTCAATTGAATGTGATGTAAATATTATGTGGAGTGGGTTGAATGTGATCTGTCTGTAACAGGGTCGGATGATTCTGTTGATTATTTTGAAGAAGAAGAAGACAAGAAGAATTATATATAGAGTTATGGTAAATGAAAACTTCTACGAGTTGTGAGAATTTAGACTATGTCGTTTATTTGATTGCATCACTTTACAGGCACTAAACACAATGGAGGAAGAGCTTTGAAGATTGAGGATGAGACAAGAAAATGTGGAGTCTATGATCCAAAACCAGAATCCACCTCTGAATGATTGAATTCTATAAGTACAAGACAGATGAGTAAATAAGTTGTTGATGCTTAATACCCCTCAACACTGCTTAATCTATTAGGATTTCTTTAATATTGCTTTAAAGAAATTGAAATGTTCCTATTACATTCTTTTATGTCTTTTCCATTGCCCATTTAAATCCGTTATGTGGTTTATTGATGTTTTATTTCGATTTCAACACTCATATAAATTTGTTCTTGCTCTCTCCTATATACCTTAGCTAACTAAAGAACTGTCAAAAGTGGATGAAAAGCTGAAGTTGACCGAATCTCTTCTTGAAAGCAAGGTATCGACTGAACTACATCTATCCTCTTAACTTTTACCCTTTCATTATAGCATCAGCCATGATTAAGTAGCTTTTTGGTTATCTAGAATCTTGAAATCAAGAAAATCAACGATGAGAAGAAAGCATCAATGGTAGCTCAATTTGCAGTAGAAGCTACTTTACGAAGAGTCCACGCAGGTCAAAAAGATGATGACATGCCCCAATCGAAGCCATCCTTGCACCTTTGGAAGCCGAACTCAAGCTAGCCAGACAAGAGGTGTGAATGTCTGACACTTTGACTTCTATCTTTTGACTTGTGCAAGCAAACAATTGTAAATAACTTCAACATTTTTCTCATGTAAATAATATTGTTTTGGTTGAAGCCCGCGTATTACGCGGGCATTAACCTAGATGATGAAAAGAAGTAGAAGACATGGTTCAGAAGACCTTGTGAAAGCAAGATCAATGTATAGTCATTCTTTATAATCAATTTTCAATTAAACTGTCTTTTTAACATACTGTTTTATAAAGATATGTAACCAAACAGAAAGAATTTAAATAATATATTATAATATGTTTTTTAGTATTTGATTCTGATCGTTATTAGAACAAACCCGTGTATTCACACGGGCGTACACCTAGTAAGAGTATTAATAACCGTTGTAGTGTTTGGTAGCAAAGTATATTTTCCATTCCTTTATACCATTCACCAACAGTATATTTGGAATTACCATTAGGTCTTCTCTCTAATAGTCCAACCCCTCTCACACACAGAAATTCTGAAGAACTAATAAAATATTCCAGGATTTCAATTCATTCTATAAAATTGTGTGTATAGATGGTGTGTTCGGTTCAGTTTGTTTTTATCTGGGTCACTCCCTATTTAAAATCGATTTTGCAACATATTTTTGCCTCTCTTCAGAATTAAAGGGTACACGAATGTGGTGGACGACGATGGTTGACCAAGGTGGACAACGGTGGTTGACCGTGGTGGACGGTGGTGGTAGATAAAGGCGGCGGGCCGACGACAAGGCATTAGATGAAGGAAGCTACTCTTCAGTCTTCACTCTTTAATATGAGTAATGAATAACCCGTTCGATACTTGCCTTGACCCGTTTCCACCCGTTGGTTACTCATCTCAACCCATTCTGACCCGCCATTCCAGATCGTGAATTTGTTAGGTGTCCATTTTGACCCGTACTATACATTTGACAAACCCAAATGAACCCAAAGGTAGAAATATTTTACCCAAACTTACCCGGAAATGAGAGTCTGGGTTGTGATTGCTACCACTACGAAAAAGGTAATGCCAAACAACAATCTTTGCGCAAATCCTTAGTAGGGACGCCAAATTTTAACATGTCATGAACACAATACAAAAATAAAAAGATTTGGGTCCGCTAACACATCCAGTATATCAAACACATCATCCTGAACACACCCTATTTGTTAAATGGGCTAAGCAGACTCATAAAAGGGGCAAATTCATGTATACCTCTACAACCTTGGAAAATATCATATGTACTCATGCAAAACTAAAAACATCATATATGTTTTTACAAAGTAGTTAAAATATCAAATATATCCAATTTATTAAAAACAAGGGTAAATTACACTTTTCGTCCTTATGTTTGTACCGGATTGCAACGGATAGCCTTTAACTTCAATAATTACAGTCACAATCATTTATTTGCAAAAACCCATTACACCTAGGTCCTTTGTCACTAACTAGATTAAAATTTTCAGTTAAGTTATTTACTTAAAGGTATTCTGGTTAATTCATGCTTTTACTTAAATGTTTAATAATAAAACCAAAAAAATGCTTATACACATCATCTTCCCCAATTTCCTAACCCTAAAACCCTAACCACCACATCTTGCTGCCAGCACCTCATCCTACTGCCATCCTACCCCAAAGATCAACAACAAACACCCTACTGGTGGTGATTGCTTTGCCGCAAGTGGTGTTGCGAGAAAGAAGACGACAAGTGGTTGAGGTAGCATGTGGTGGCTGGTGGTGGAGAAGGCAGATCCGACGGCCGGAGAACATAATTAGTGGGGTGTTGTTGAATATTAATTTAGGTTACATCTACTTCCACTTCTCTTGCGTCTCCCAGTCTCTGCAATGAACAACCCCTCTTTCTTTTTTACCTTTAAACGTGCACCTCCCCCTTTTTATTCCACTTGCCATTGTAGATAAAACAAATAGAACCAAAATCTTTCATAAACATCAACTAAACCCAAATTAAACCAAACCCAAATTTCCCAAATCTCCAAATCTTTCAGAACTAAACACTGTAATATCCAAACTGAACATCATTAGTGTGGTTATTGAAGTTGGCGGGGAAGATGGGCGGTGGTGGGGCAACCATCAAAGAACAGAGGGGTAGTGTGTTAGAGAGAGAGAGAGAGATGGAGAGAGAGAGAGGCGTGGTTTAAGGTCGATCAAGATCTGGGTTGGTCGAGGATGGGTATTTGTTATAAAGTTAGGGGCTGTTTGGTTGCCTCTGAATGGTCATTAAGAGGCTACCTCTTAATGAAACTATTAAGAATTTTACCAATGAGAAGGTAGAAGAATGTGACATGTGATGATTTACCATTCAGAGGTTACCTCTTAACCATTCAGACTTGAGGTTACCTCTTATTCATTCAGAGGTTTTAAACCATTAAGAGGTAGCATTTGAATGATCATTAAGAGGCTACCAAACAACCCCTTAGATTAGATTTTTATGAAGTGTAGGACCAATTACACAAGTAGTCCTTAGAGAGGTTAAAGGACAAAATTACCCTTATGTGCAGAGCATGTCATACTTAACTGAAAATTTTTAACCTGGTTAGTAACAAAGGACATAGGGTTTAATGAGTTTTGCAAATAAAGGATTGTGACTATAATTATTGAAGTTAAAGGCTATCCATTGCAATCCGATACAAACATAAAGGAAGAAAAGTATAATTTACCCTAAAAACAATTTTAATGAATTACTATTTTACCCTTACATTTCTAAAACTTTAAAATTTATATAAATGGGCATACAGGAGTGGGCCCACCCTTGTCCGTGGATGGGCGGGCGTACCCCTTGAAAAAATATTAGTATTAAATTACGCGTAAAATCCCGACCGCACCCCTTGGAACTTTTCAACTGACTCCCTAAAAAATCTTAAGAACTTATAAAACAATATTATGTAAACACTGATTTTTATTAAAATATAACCTAGTTTGTATAATTATTGTTTAACCACTTTCACTTTACAAATTTAGTTTTTTATCCAATCACTTTCACTTAGCAATTTAGCCCAATAAAGAATCCATAACCCAACCCACCACCCTTTCCCTCTCTCGGCTCCCGCTCTCTCACTGTGATCCCCCAGACGCAAACAACAACATCGACGACACTTGGCAACCCTTTTTTTGCTGGAAAACCGAAATTCTGGTCACCAATCCACATGCAATCACCGGAATTTGAATCCACACGGGTAAGCTTCATTTATTTAATGTTGTTTTATGTGGATTTTTAGTAGAAATAGAGATTTTAAAAGGGTTTGAAATTTTAGTTGTTTTGATGTTTTTTTTGTTGTTCTAGACTTTAGTAAGGTGATTTTGTTATTTTAGTAAAAGTTTAGTTTGCTTAAATGTTTAGTTACAAGTAATCAACAATTAAAAATAGGGCTTTAAAATTATGAAGTGTGGTGGATGATTATTTAAGTTTTAAGTGTTTAGTATTGTTTTAAACGGTTTTGTTGTTATTATATTTGATAGGAAGTTAGGAACCATGAGTAGGGAAGCTATGGCAACATTTCTCAAAAAGAGAATTTAAGTGATAGTTGTATATGTTATATAGAGAAAGAGTTGCTTAGGAAAGTATATCCTGATAATGTTTTGTATAGCTTTCAAAAAAATAAAACCTGTAGGGCACAATTTTAAATATGTTTGTAATGACGTTTTACATGTTTTTTTATGATTATGTAAATTTTAGTTTGATGTTCTTTGTTTTACATGACCCAATCCGACCCACTATGAACCGATTTTTTTATATAGCTAGGGGCCTAAAATCTTTAAAAATACTTCGCACCCCACAGGAAAATATTCATTGGTCCGCCAATGCGGGCTTATGGCCATCTTTTAAAATTATTCACCATAAACCTTTGTCATGAATAGAACAAAAACAAACAGAACTCGTCACAGAAAATTATCTAACATTTGCAATCTAAGTTGAATATCTGTGGTAAATGAACAAATCCAGATACATCTATGTGATAAACACAGTCATGAACTCAATGATTATACCCTTAAACACGAATCGATGGCCATTATTATATGTCTTTGTTCCTTACGAACATTCGACATTAGTTTTGGCTTGCATAGACGATGAGCAATATATTTGGACTTCCTAATTAATTATATTTGCCCATTAATAGAACATTACCCACCATGATAAGTGATTATTTGTAAGTGAGAAGTTCAGGGTTAGTTTTGTAATTGTTCTATTCTTTAGGGGGTTAGTTGTAACTAGTTGGTTGATTGTTGTAACAGTCTATATAGTTCGTTAATGAAAGGGTAACAACAATTGTTGAGCTATATAATCTTCTTCCTGATTTCTTTCTTAACATTGGTATTAGAGCAGTCGATTCTCGGCTGTTCTTACCATTCTCCTACCCTAATTCACTAAAATTCAACGGAATTCAATCAATTCACCGGCGTACCAACGATGACGACCTTAAATCATGTTGAATCGGAGAACGAGAATGCAATTAAGAAGACGATTGAAGAACATGCGGTCACACTATTGAGAGTAGATGCTCAATTACAAAAGAATGATCAGAATTTTGCCCATATCAACTTGATTTTGACAAAATTAACCGAAGAAATTACGAAATTGAACGGAGGAACAATTGTAGTAAACAAGAACTATGATAATGATGGTTCAGAGTCTTCAAGAACAGAACGTTTACATCGAATTAGAAAAATTGATTTTCCCAAATTCGATGGAAATGAGGTTGATGATTGGATTTACAGATGCGAACATTTCTTCTCAATTGATGATACACCTGAGAATTGCAAAGTTCGCTATGCTGTAATTCATTTAGAAGGAAACGCTGTCAAATGGCACCAGTCATTCTTGAAGTATAAAGCAAGTCCAATATCTGAAGTTTCTTGGAAAGAGTATTCAGAAGCCATTGTTTCCAGATTTTCTACAATTCTGTTTGAAGATGCCTTGGGTGCTTTGACTTCAAACAAACAGAAGGGTTCATTGGAAGATTTTTGTGCTTTGTTTGATTCATAATTGTTAAAAGTTACAATTCCTGAACCTTATGCAGTCAGTATCTTTTCGAAGGCACTGAGACCAGAAATTGGGGGTCCGGTAAAGATGTTTCAACCCACTTCGATGAAGCAAGCACATCACCTGGCTCGAATTCAAGATTCTACAAACAAGTCCTTGGGTTTGTCATTTGGTCATAACAGGTATAACACTTCCAATTTTAGCAAACCTTCCACTTCTGTTAATAAACCTCCCTTCAACACCGTACACTTACCATTACTACCAAACCCTCCTAATAATAAGAAACTGTTAAACAATGGGAATATCAAAACATTATCAAGAAAAGAGATATAAGAAAAAAGAGCCAAATGGGAGTGTTCTAGATGTACTGAGAAGTACACCCCAGCCCATCGTTGTAAGAATAAACAAATCTTTATCTTAGAGTTGGACGATGAGAGTGATGAGGAAGAATCGGAGTTCATGAATGTTGATGCCCAAAATGTTCATGAAATGGGAAGCAGTGAGAAACAATGGACTAAGCCTCAAATCTCAATTCATGCCATCACTGGTATTCCATCATACTTGATGTGTGTAAAATGAAACATATAAAATACATCAATTGAGGCAAAAAACTAACCCTTTTTTTAGTACTAATGTTGGAAAAAGTGTGCTTTTGTCTTCCTTTTATATTTTCAGGATTAAATGAGCATAAATGAACAAAAGGAACAAATAAGCAGCAAAATCTAACATAGATACAAGAAAAGGAATAAACGTGGCATGCCCGACCCCTCGACAGCATCTTCCCAAGCAAAAACAAGAAAACAGAAGGCTGACCACAGCCCCGTGCCCAGCGAACACGGGGGCGTGGCCAGGTGTCTGCAGAAAAGACAAAGTCATAGAAGCTTCTATTCCCAACACGGGGGCGTTCCTAGCTCAACACGGGCCGTGGTCAATGCTAAGATTCGCAGAATCCAAGCAAATCTTGATAGTACAGATACGCTTCTACACACGGGGCCGTGCCCAGCGAACGCGAGGGCGTGTGGAGCTAATGCAGACAAACTGCAATTAATGAAGAAAGAGAATAAGGATGGACACGGGGCCGTGTTCGGGCTTCTGTGCAGGCTATAAATAGAGGTGCCTGGTTCACTTCAAAGGCATCCCTTGGCAAACCACCTCTCTCCCACTTCACCCACACTCCACCACCACTACAACCCATATCCACCACCATCATCCATCATCTATCTTAGAGTGTGTGTAGTAGTCTCGGGATCCAAGATTGATAGTAAGGGTTCTTGACAATCAAAGGCCATGTTTGCCTAAGTCTCTTACATCACTTGGTGAAGACAAGCATTTAGTGTAATACTTTTAATTTTTAATCTTTTCGCACTTTTTATTTGGTTTTGTATTAATGACTTTAATAACTAGTTTCTTAAGTTGAAGGTGAAACTTCCTTATCATTTGTCCGTGGTGTCTTGGCGTTATTTTACTGTCTATATAAAATAAAAGATTTACACCATTCATATCTCTACGGTCTATATAGAGATACGTTGGCTACCTGGTCGGGGGTTAAGGGAATGGTTTGGTAAGGTTCTTTCCTTGTTCAGTGTATAGATCCTACAAGGACCTAGGTCAAGCTTACTAGGACCTCCTTCAATACCCACTGGTATTGGATGGCAGGGGTGTGAATGGCTTGATCCCCTCATATGTTAACTACTATTAATAGATAAACCCGGCTACTTGGGATTGTATCCCTGCTGACTTAAACCACTTAGCCGAGGGTAACATCACCTTCAAAAGAGGGGCCTACCACATGACGCATTAATAACCTAATTAATTATCTTTCAATATTCCGACCCTTTAAGATTGTATCCTTGCTGACTCAAAATACTGGGTTGAGGGTAACGTCACCTTCAAAAGAGGGGCCTACTACTATAACTAAGATAATCTCTTAAAAAGTGAAAAAGTGAGGAAATCATCAAAGGTTACACTAAAGGCGAGTCGGATCCAATTGATTCATCTTGTCTATCTGTTTTTATTTTTATTTTCAGCATTTTCAGTTTTTATTTTCATGTTTAAAACCTTTTCTGAAATTTTTGATTTGATTAGACGTTGAGGATAAACCGGTACTAAAAGCTCTTGTGTCCTTGGACGACCTCGGTATCTTACCAACGCTATACTACGCTCACGATGGGTGCACTTGCCCATATGTGTGTTTAGTGTTAGTAGAATATCGTGTTTTATAAATTTAAAACTTGACTAAAGTGTTAAAACGGGCTTAAAATATAACTAAAAACATATCACACTACACGCTGATACGTGGTTGAAAACCGATGCTCATAATCGTATAACTTTATGTTTTTATATGAGTTTTAATCTTGAATGGCCTACTTTTAATTAGATTTGTGTTTATGCAGGTTTGATGGAGTTTAAGGGCTTTTCTGGAGCTTTACGAGTAATCGGGTCGAAAACCGAAGCACCAGGATGCGTTACGAATCAACCGGGAGTGCAAGAAGCGAAGATTGAAGAAACGGAGTTGAACAAGCCGTCGGCGACGGGTTTAGGCCGTCCCCGACGGGTTCGGGAAATGCTCGTAGGCTGAAAACACCCGTAACCAGGAAATTAACCCGTCGGACACTTTTCGGTTTTTGGGAGCCCGTCGGCGACGGGGTGGGACCCGTCGGCGACGGGTAGCAGTTTTCTGAAACGTAAAAGTTGATTGTTTGGGGGATTATCTCGATTTCTATTGGCTAGGGAGCCATGAATACGGGAGTTACACTTCACTTGGAGTTTGAACTGGTATCTTGGAGCCACAATCACCCATCTTTCACCTACCATTCCATCTTCTTGAATCACTACAACATCTACAACCCGAATTGTGAAGATCATCATCCATCATTCACACTCACCATCCAAAACCCTAATTCTCCATCCATCATTAACATTCATCATCATCATCCAAGAACCCTAATCATCCATCATTCCTTCATCCATCAAGCTTCAAGATGATTTCATTCACGTTCCACTCATCCGGTGATCAAGCTTCTTCAACCATGAGCAACTAATCATCTCGGTTTCACCCCGGTGTAGGTAGTTGTTAATTCTAGGGTTTCGAATTGTTCTTGTTTCAACTTAGTGACAATTTGTGTTTGATTTTTGAAACTTTTGACAATAGTATTACATTTGTTTCGAATTCGTAAACTGTCGAACGATGTTAAAAGTTATGACTTTGCGAAATGGTGATATGTAATTGTGCATTGTCGTTGTTAGGATTTACTTGTGTTGATTACAAAGTGTATTCTTGTCCGTTCTTCGGGACGTTGATAGCTATTAGCACCTAAGTCACGGTACACTAAATCCGTTAATCGAATGCATTTGAGTTGAATCTAAAACTTGTAGAAATCCTAAGTTAGCAATTACCGAAACCGGGTGTGATTCCTTTTTCTTATTATTGTTCTAGTAATCAATTTTCTCGTAATCATTAATCATTAGTTGTCAATTAATTTAATCAATTCATTTAATCCAAACTCATTTCTCTCAATTAAACAAAAACACAAAAACATTCTAGTAAGCTTCATAATACGTGACATTCTTGATAATTCAATCGAATCCACATACAAACCACATACTCTTCGTGGTTCGACCCCTCACTACCACTAGCTATTTGTTAAGGGTAATTAGGGCATATAAATATTATCTTTGACCGGAGCGCGACACTCCGATCAAATTTTGGCGCCGTTGCCGGGGAGTGCGTGCGCTTTGTGTTTGGATTATTGTTTGAATTTGCGTGATTATCTGTTTAATTTGTTAGTTTCTTTTTGCACTTTTTCTTTTTCGTTGTTACGCAGGTGTGTTACTTGTGCAGGTTACAGGTAGTGTATGCATACGCGAAACTCCGGGAGGACTTCACCTTTAGTCTACGAACCGGAAATCGAAAGAGTCGCAAGGAGAAATCTAGCAAGCCGGTTAGAAGCAACACTTGCTTCTAATCAAACCACCAATACACCACAACATACACCATCCATTGAAACCGATTCAATGGCGAACCAAAAATCTAACCAAAACTTCAACCAAAATCAAAATCCGAACCAATTTCAATACCGAAGCAATTTCAATCCCACTCCAAATGTGCAACCTATACCTCCAGAGTGACCGGGTGGTAATAACAACAGTACCGGACCACCCACACCACCTTTCCAAAACCAAAATCCCAACCACAATCAAAGAACACCCCAACAACAAAACCTTCATCGACAAACCTCTCTACCCATCAACCTAGATGACCGGAATGTCAATTCCGACCGTCGGGGAAATCGTGATCGCGGCAATCCCGCAAATGAAGACCCATTCTTCAACATCGATGACTTGAGGAATGCAATCCCCGATGATGAACCGTATAGTGTTCCCGGTTATCAATCGCCGGAACATGTGAGTGTTCATACGGAAAATTCGGATGACGGGGGATACTATGATGATAGGGCTAACGATGACGAAGATTGGGGGTATGTTAATCAAGGCAATGGTTACAATGCAAGAGGCTATGATGATGAGGAGTTTGGCTATCAAAATGCCAATTATGTGGGGGATGATGACTACGGTTATGGGAATAGAAGAAATGACGGTTACGGAAACAACCGTCAACCACGAAACAACAACCAACGGAACCGAGATGATGGGTTTTACAACAACAACAATAACAACAATGGTAACCCTAATCGGATTCCTCGTTTCGTGGGAGGTGGTAACCAAAGAGGTAACCAAGGTAGGAATCAAGGAAGGGATGATAGAAGGGATGAAAGAAGAAATGATAGAAGGGACAACCGAAGAGTGGTTGTTCAAGAAGTTAATGGTCCCCATCGTCGTCAACAACCTCCACGGGGAGTGAATGATTGTTTTAGGCCGGTTGTCACCGAGAACGACTCACCAATCATTTGTGAGAGGAGGATGTTTGATTGTAAACCACATTACATCAACATACTTCCTCATTTTAATGGAAGGTCTAACGACGAACCGTACACACATTTGACAGAGTTTTCTTCCATTTGTAGCACTATCGGGGGGCATAACTTCGCACTAGAGGAGGTCAAACTGCGTTTGTTCCAATTTTCATTGAAAGACAAAGCAAAGCAATGGTTCCTTACACTTCCAGCCAATAGTATTCGCACATGGGGAGAAATGCAACAAGCTTTTCTAGATGAGTATTATTCAATGGCAAAGACCGACGATGCTCGTGATGAAATTAGGTCTTTTCGCCAATTATCGGGCGAACCATTGCATGAAGCATTCACTCGATTCAAAGAAATGATGCGGAGATGCCCACATCACCAAATAGAAAAGTGGGAGTTGGTGAAATGTTTTGTACGGGGTTTGGATGACACAACTTGGAATCGTCTTGAGTCAACAAGCAATGGAACACTCTTGAGCAATCACGAAGACGACGATTGGGAATTCTTGGAAAGAATGAGCAAGCGGTCTAAAGAAAAAGAATCGGCCGATAGAGCAAAGAAACATCCAATTTCCCGGTCACTTCTCGATCTTGATTCCAAGGATCGAATCTCTTCTTTAGAGCGGGAAATGGCTCGTCTGAAGAAGAAAGAGGTAAATGCGGTTCAGTTTGCGGTTTGTGAAGAATGTGGAGATATCGGGCATACAACCGAGCAATGTCCAACGGGGTCGAGTGGCTACACCGAAGAAGTCAACCAAGTGTATGGAGATAGGAAACAATACGACATGAACTCCAACACTTACCATCTGGGGTTGAGAAATCACCCTAATTTCCGGTACGGTAACGCTTCGAATCAAATGAACCCGAACTTTCAATCGGGTAATCAAGGTGGATCATCGTACAACAACCATCAAAGTGGTAACCAAGGGGGTTATCAACGTAATTACAATCAAGGGTACCAAGGCCGAGACAACAATTATCAAGGTGGGTACCAAAGGAATTACAACAATCAAGGCGGTAACGGGAACGGGTCGAATAGTCAAACCAGTGGTGATGACTTGAGTGCCAAAATGGATGCTTTGTTAAATATGCAAAAAGAATCTCACAATGATATTAAGGAGGTAAAGAAGACAAATGAGATTCGGGATAAAGCACATGACGCATTGGCAAAGCAAGTGGGCCAACTCGCGGAAGAGATGGCTCAAATGAGGGGAAGCATGGGAAAGCTTCCAAGTGACACCACAGTGAACCCTAAGCATCAAGGGTCAAGCTCAAGGAACACATGTGAGGTACCAATTAATAAAATTACTTTACGTAGTGGTCGAGTCGTTGATAATGATGTCAAAACACCATCACCCCAGTTTGTTGAAGGGGTGGTGGAAGATGCTAGTGAAGATGAGAATGAGAATGGTCAAACAGGTCAAAATAAAAATGATTTGAAAAAGAATAATGACACTCCCGTGGTGACCATACCCGTCCCCAAGGCTAAGGAAAAGGGTGTGGAGGCTAATACCGCCCCTTATCCCGAAGCATTGAAGGGACCCGTGAAAAAAGTTGTAAATAAAAGAGGTCAACAACAAGAAGAGTTGTTGGAGATTTTCAAACAAGTAAAAATAAATTTACCTCTTTTGGATGCAATCAAACAAGTACCGTCTTATGCTAAGTACTTGAAAGAATTGTGCACGCAAAAGCGAACTCATAAATTTCCAAAAAAATTAGATTTAACCGAAAATGTGAGTTCGATCCTTTCGGGTGCACTTCCACCTAAGCTCCAAGATCCGGGTGCGCCTATCATCTCAATTCAAGTAGGCGATTTTAAAATCAACCAGGCACTTCTAGATCTTGGTGCTAGCGTGAGCATTCTACCGGGTAGTTTGTATGACCAATACGAGTTTGGTCCACTTCAGTCGTCAAACACCACCGTGGTGTTAGCCGATTTGACACCTAAACTACCCCGTGGAATTGTTTCGGATGTGATAGTAAAAATCGAGGATTTTTACTATCCGGTGGACTTTTTAGTGCTTGATTACGTGGCCAAGGACCCAACCAAACAACCTACGGTGATTTTGGGTCGACCGTTCTTAGCAACCGCAAATTCTCAAATTGATTGCAAAACAGGAATGGTTGACATGACATTTGGAAACCGAAGGTTGAGGTTGCATGTTTTTTCCGGACTTATGAACCCTCCAGTTGATGATGAATGCTATATGGCGGACATTGTTGACACGTGTATACCTCTTTGCGACACAGTCGTGGATGGGGAAAACACAATGGAGGATTGTTATATGTTTGACAGGTCACAGGTAGAGGTGGAAAAGAGCATAGACGAGGAAGTGAAAAGTTTGGAGGTGCTTGCGGTTCGAGAGGGAAAACCGATATGGACGCACCAAGTTGAGAGTTTACCGGAGAGCATTGACACTAAGTTGAAGCCGTCGTTAGTAGAGCCTCCGGAGGTTGAATTGAAGGCGTTGCCTAAGCATCTTAAATATGCTTATGTTGGTGAAGGCAACACGCTCCCGGTTATCATTGCATCAAATTTAACCGTGAAGCAAGAGGATAAACTGATGGGTGTTTTGGTCACTAATCAGGCGGCGATTGGATGGACCATTGAGGATTTGAAGGGTATTAGTCCCTCGGTGGTGATGCACAAAATCATCACGGAAGAGAATATAACTCCCATTCGAGATGCACAACGGAGATTAAATCCAAATATGCGGGAGGTAGTGAAAAAGGAAGTGCTGAAATGGCTCGATGCGGGTATCATTTACCCGATCTCGGATAGCCAATGGGTGAGCCCAACACAGACAGTTCCCAAGAAAGCGGGTATACAAGTCGTCAAAAATGACGCAGGTGAAGAGGTAGCCACTCGGCCGGTAACCGGGTGGCGAATTTGTATTGATTATAGGAAGTTGAATACCGCAACTTCCAAAGATCATTTTCCTTTACCGTTCATTGATCAAATAGTTGAGAAATTGTCGGGGCAACAATTTTATTGCTTCTTAGATGGCTATTCTGGTTATAACCAAATTGCCATCCATCCAGACGATCAATCAAAGACCACATTTGTGACAACCCGAACTTTCAAAGGTTAGTAACGTGTAATCTTGTGATCGTAAACCCATTAAACTTAAACGTTTGACAACCCGATTAGATAATTTAATTGAAACGGTTGGGTCGCGTACATGTTGGGCCTTACAACTACACTTCACAGCCCACTTAAATTAATTATGCCTACCCTAAACTTGTGACATATAGATAAAAATGGCTAGTGTGCAATTGCTAATTCAAAACAGGGTATTGGGGGGGATCATCGGCTCAGGCTTAGGTACTCTGGCCCATTTCGGTTTTATGATTATCGGCCCACTTAGGTTTAGTTTGTATTAAACTTGGATACTACGTAAATTTGTTTATATCTTCCCTCACGTATCATTATATCTCTCATAACAAACAATACCACAAAACCCTATTCTCCCTTTTACATACGATCGGCAAGAAACCCCCCCTGTCGTGATCATCATTATCATACCCCCATCAGTCGATTGGTTAGTGTTTCATTTGATTATTGAAATTAGTTGGTTATTTGATGATTATGTGCTGTACATATATAATTTTCCATTGTGATAAATACCCTACAACATTACATGTGAAGCATCTTGATAGTGCAACTAATTTAGATAAGGATCCATGAATCATGTTGTAGGCCATGCTATTCATAATTGCATGTGAATTGTCAGAAACCTAGGTTATATATTTGTTAATTGGTGAGTCCCTTAGTCATGTGTTTTAATGGATATTTTATATTAATATGCATGTTATGTCATAATAAACTACATGATCGATCAGTAAGTGGAATATGAATATGGTTATGATATGATTTAGAGATTATGTGCTACATGAGTTATTTTGATAAATGAAATAATAGGTTGAGTATAATATCTGGTTAATCGGATATCTAGTAACCGGATGTAATCTTAAAATTGTAATCGGTGGTATGTTATGTGATTATAGGGTTGTCCGATTTGTGTGAAGTGTCGGGTAACGATAACCGGTTAGGGTTTGAGTAACCGGGTTGGGACTTGTAACTTGATTGGGTTGCTAGATACTATGTACTATTGGATCAACTGTTTGAACAATCATCATTCTTTGCTTGAACTGTTGCTTAACTGTTATACATGCCCTATGTGATAACAACTGATGTGAACCATGTGTAAACAAACTGCAAAACTGATCATTACCAAACACTCTTCTAGGTCGTGAGTATTGAACTTATTTAATGAGTAACTTGTCTAACCGAGCAAACCTAAGGTGAGTTCATTGCTCTTTCTCAAGCATGGATCCCAGGGAAGGGATAACGGGTAACGTTCCGAGGAGGAATGCATGTGTAATGGGATGTTGGTTATCGTACTCAGTTTTCTATCATTGTAAGACCACAATATCTACCGGCACGTTGCTCGTAGGGCAACGGGGGTTATTAGTTGATAGCGCTATTAGGTTTGGCACCCTCACGACGTTCGAGGAGAACGGGCGTGAACTAATTACCTTAAAACATGACCAATGCTTTGATAGAGGCATTGGGGTTGGCAATCACACATCATATGGCCATTCGGTAATCGAGTAATAACAACATCGAAACATCAAACATCATAACAATAAACAACATATCATCTTGTAAACTGTTTTACTCACATGATTGGTAATACAACATGGTAAACAAACACAAACCTTGAACTCACCAGCGTAGTCTGACACACTTGTTTACATGCTTGTAGGTAATCATTGAAGGAACTTGGGAACTTGCCGTCTGATGCTGCTGGAGTGGTTGTGGTCATGATAAACAATTACATTGATTGGTTTTGATACATTTACACACTGATACATTTATGCTTCCGCTCAATACTTTGGTTTTGGTTTAACTTACAAACAATACATTTCTTTCAATTAAGTATTTCAGTACATTATTACTCGTGTTTGATATGATTGGTGGCTCTTTGTTGGATCGTTGCACCTCCATTAGGGACATGCCCTAGGTGGTAATTTGGGGGTGTGACAGTTTGGTATCAGAGCCACTGGTTATAGAGAACTCGGTTTCAAAACGTTTTCATAAAACCAGACTATAACCGAATTGATCCAGACATTGACCATGACACTCAGCTTCAGATTGCAAGGTTCATTCCTCGTTAGTTTATGCATTAAGTGTCTAGTAAACGTATTTATATTTATAGCATGCACGACACGACATGGTAGATATCATGACACATTGATAGTGTAACATAACTCTTGCATCTAGTAAGTCCTAATCTTGTTGGTAGTGCATATTTTATGGGTGGGAGAAACTTCAAACATAAGTTAAGAAACATCGAGAGGAGCATGCAAACCGCCTTATTATCATGGGTGCACACATAATAATAACGCGTGGTGCATGCAAATCCCAATGAGGCTTAACGAGTGTAAGAGGGGTTCTTCCCTGTTTGTGTATGAACATGGTAGTTAATCGTTCCTAACGTGATAAACCTGAACACTTTTCTCGTTCTCGACTCCTAAATTCATTCCCTTCTTTTATTATAGAACCATGAGTGGACGAGGACACGGACGTGGTAGCATCAACATGACTCAGGCTGAGTTAACAAATCTGATAAACACACGTGTGGCTGAGGCTCTGGCAGCCTACCAAGCTGTTATGAACTGTACCAACTACTTTTAATCCTGTATCGTGTACACAACTCTTACTCCTGTGTTGTATCTTCTTTCACCCAGCACACCCGAACAACCAGCCTGCCTGTACGTTCAAGATGTTTATGGATTGTAAGCCACAGACCTTCAGCGGGACGGAAGGGGCAGTGGGACTACTGAGGTGGTTCGAGAAAGCTGAGTCAGTGTTCGCTATGTGCAACTGTCCAATGGGGGACCGCGTGAAATATGCTACAGGCACTCTCGAGGATGGTGCCCTGACATGGTGGAATGCCCAGGTTCAGTTGTTGGGTATCGAGGCGGCGAACGCTACTACTTGGGACGACTTTAAGGAATTGATGAGGGAGGAGTACTGTCCTCGTGATGAGATACAGAAGCTAGAAAACGAGTATTACGATCTGAAACTGGTGGGATCTGAAGTTGAAGCATACGTGAAGCGGTCGTATGAGTTGGCTGACTTGTGTCCGAATTTGTCTCGACCTATGTCTCGAAGAATTGAATTATTCATCAAGGGATTACCTCCACGAGTGAAGGGTTTGGTTACTGCTGCAAACCTCAATAACTTAACTCAGATTGTTCGAATGACTCACAAGATTGTTGATCAGGAGGTGGAAAGTAATTCACTACCACCACGTGTTTCTGCTACTACTACTACTGCCACTACTACAACTATTACTCCTGCCACTGACGGTAAGCGTAAGTGGAATGATGTGGACAAGGCGTCCAATTCAGTACAGTCACAGAAGAAAGCAGACACCGGCAGTACTCGCAGCTTTAGCCAGTCGTCAACAGTTAATCAGAATCAGAGTTCTTATGTTGGGAAGAAGCCCCAGTGCAACAAATGTGGGTTTCATCATTATGGGCAGTGTGCTCGGGTTTGTCGCAGGTGCGACAAGGTAGGCCATGAGGCCAAGGATTGTAGGGCTCCTCAGCCAAAGCAGCAGCATCAGCAGACTCAGCCGAATCAGAGACAGCAAGGGCAGCAATCTCAGCAGGGTCAGGGGTTTAGAAAAGGGTGTTATCAGTGTGGGGCTGAGGGACATATGAAGCGGGATTGCCCTCAATTGAAACAGAATACAGGTGGTAACAACGCGGGGAATGATGGGAACAATGGGGGCAACGTGGCGCGTGGGCGTGGATTTACTATTGGAGCTGGTGAAGCACGGAACGACGGCAATGTGGTGACTGGTACGTTCTCTGTGAATGGTGTTTATGCTTCTATTTTATTTGATTCGGGTGCCGATTGGAGTTATGTGTCTACGGGGTTCAGTAGTCGTTTAGGATTGAGTCCTACGCCTCTTGTTGTTAAGCATGTAGTGGAAATAGCGAATGGTAAAACTATCGAAGCGTCACATGTTCTCATGGGTTGCAAATTAGATCTCTTGGGTCAAGTATTCGACATTGACCTACTTCCTGTCACTCTCGGAAGCTTCGATGTAGTTGTTGGCATGGATTGGCTGTCCAAGCATCAGGCGGAAATTCTCTGTAAAGAGAAAGTCGTACGTGTTCCCCTTTCTAGTGGTGAATCTCTATCGGTTCAGGGTCATCGTAGCGGTGCTACAGTAGGTATTATCTCAGCCATGAAGGCTCTAAGTTGTCTACGTAAGGGCTATCCTTCCATTCTGGCCCTTGTTACTGACTCTCAGACTGACGAGAGGAAACTCGAAGACCTTCCTGTTGTTCGAGAGTTTCCTGATGTTTTCCCTGAAGAGCTCCCTGGTTTACCTCCACATCGTCAGGTTGAATTTCAGATTGATCTTCAGCCAGGAGCAGCACCGATTGCTCGTGCTCCATACCGTCTTGCACCAGGAGAGTTGCAAGAATTATCGAATCAACTTCAAGAGTTATTGGACAGGGGTTTCATTCGTCCTAGCTCTTCTCCTTGGGGAGCCCCTGTATTATTTGTGAAGAAGAAGGACGGGTCTTTTCGTATGTGCATCGACTATCGCGAGCTCAACAATGTGACGATCAAGAATCGTTATCCTCTGCCACGTATTGACGACTTGTTTGACCAGCTGCAAGGGTCAAGTTTCTATTCCAAGATTGATTTGAGGTCGGGATATCATCAGGTACGGGTTAGAGAGGAGGATGTGCCTCGAACAGCTTTTCGAACACGGTATGGCCACTATGAGTTCTTGGTTATGCCATTTGGGATGACCAACGCACCAGCGGTCTTCATGGATCTCATGAACCGCGTGTGCAAACCTTACCTTGACGACTTCGTTATCGTTTTCATTGACGACATTTTGATCTACTCCAAGAACAAGGAAGACCACGAGCGCCATCTTCGTCTCATTTTGGAGCTCCTGAGGAAGGAGCAGTTGTACCCAAAGTTTTCCAAGTGTGACTTCTGGATTCGGGAAGTACACTTTCTCGGGCACATCGTTAACGAAATGGGTATTCATGTGGATCCTGCCAAGATCGATGCTATTCGCAATTGGGCGGCACCAAAGAATCCTTCGGAGGTGCGTCAATTTCTTGGTCTTGCGGGATATTATCGTCGGTTTATTCGGGATTTTTCTAAGATTGCTCAACCCCTCACCGCCCTAACTCAAAAGAAAGTTGTTTATTCTTGGGGATCGAACCAGGAAGAAGCCTTTCAGCTCTTAAAGCAGAAGTTGTGCAGCGCGCCGATTTTATCTCTACCAGAGGGTACTGAAGATTTTGTGGTTTATTGCGATGCGTCTATTCAGGGTCTCGGCTGTGTGTTGATGCAGCGAGACAAGGTGATAGCTTATGCTTCTCGACAGTTGAAGGTACACGAGAAGAACTATACGACACACGACCTGGAGTTAGGAGCCGTAGTCTTCGCGTTGAAGATTTGGAGGCATTACCTGTACGGTACTAAGTGTACCATCTATACCGATCACAGGAGTCTTCAACATATCTTTGACCAGAAGGAATTGAATATGCGGCAACGTCGTTGGATCGAGCTTTTTAATGATTATGAGTGTGCTATCAAGTACCATCCGGGTAAAGCTAATGTTGTAGCTGATGCTCTTAGTCGCAAGGAACCGAAACAGAAGCGTGTTCGTGCCCTACAGCTTACTATTCACTCTGATTTACCTGCCCGGATTCGTTCAGCTCAGATTGAAGCGTTAAAGGAAGAAAATATCGAAGCTGAAGGATTACGAGGTCTACACAAGAAGAAGTTCGAGCAACGGTCTGACGATATCTACTACTTCATGGAACGGATATGGGTTCCTTCATTTGGTAATCTTCGAGAGCTTGTGATGGATGAAGCACACAAGTCACGATATTCTATTCATCCAGGGTCCGATAAGATGTACCAGGACCTCAAGGTTTTGTATTGGTGGCCGAACATGAAAGCTATTATTGCCACCTATGTGGGTAAGTGTTTGACCTGTGCTAGGGTCAAGGAAGAGTACCAGAAACCTTCGGGTCTACTTCAGCAGCCAGAGATACCCATGTGGAAATGGGAACAGATCGCTATGGATTTTGTTACGGGGTTACCTAGAACACAGGCTGGGAACGATACTATATGGGTGATTGTCGACCGTCTCACAAAGTCAACACATTTCCTAGCAATCAAGGAGACAGATAAGTATTCGCAGCTCGCAGCAGTGTACCTTAAAGAGGTGGTTTCTAGGCACGGGGTGCCGACTTCTATTATTTCTGATCGAGATCCTCGTTTTACTTCGGAGTTATGGCAGGCTATGCATAAGTCGTTCAGCTCACGTCTCGATATGAGCACGGCTTATCATCCACAGACAGATGGTCAGAGTGAGCGTACTATTCAGACACTAGAGGACATGCTGCGGGCATGTGTTATTGATTTTGGGAAAGGATGGGAGAAGCACTTGCCGTTGGTAGAGTTTTCCTACAATAACAGCTACCACACCAGTATCAAAGCGGCACCATTTGAGGCACTGTACGGGAGGAAGTGCCGTTCACCTCTCTGCTGGGCTGAGGTGGGTGATAGTCAGATCACAGGTCCTGAGATGGTACTCGAAACTTCAGATATGATTGTGAAAATCAGGGAACGTATGGCAGCTGCTCGTGACCGCCAGAAGGCCTATGCTGACGAGCGTAGCAAAGAAGTAGTGTTTGAAGTGAATGACCGCGTCATGCTGAAAGTCTCACCGTGGAAAGGGGTTGTACGCTTTGGGAAGCGTGGCAAACTGAATCCACGTTATGTTGGGCCGTTTAAAATTCTTGAGCGTATCGGTAAAGTGGCTTATAGGTTGGAGTTACCTACTGAGCTGGGTAATGTTCACGACGTATTTCATGTATCACAGTTAAAGAAGTGTTATGCTGACGACCCATTAGTGGTACCTTTTCAAGAGTTAAAAATCGACGACAAGTTACAGTTTGTTGAAGAACCCATCGAGATCATGGACCGTGAGGTCAAAGTGCGTAAACACAGTCGTATTCCCATCGTTAGAGTTCGTTGGAACTCAAGATGTGGACCGGAGTTCACGTGGGAGCGCGAGGATCAGATGAAGCTCAAGTATCCTCACCTTTTTCCCAAAGACAAAGCCGAGTCAAGCAAAACTGGTGAATCTCGGGGCGAGATTCCTCTTCAAGTTGGGGATGATGTGGCACCCGAGCAGAATCCGCAACAATCTTGATCTCCTCATTTCAATCTTTCGTGCTCACTTGTCAAATTTCGGGACGAAATTTCTTTCAAGTTGGGGATGATGTGACAACCCGAACTTTCAAAGGTTAGTAACGTGTAATCTTGTGATCGTAAACCCATTAAACTTAAACGTTTGACAACCCGATTAGATAATTTAATTGAAACGGTTGGGTCGCGTACATGTTGGGCCTTACAACTACACTTCACAGCCCACTTAAATTAATTATGCCTACCCTAAACTTGTGACATATAGATAAAAATGGCTAGTGTGCAATTGCTAATTCAAAACAGGGTATTAGGGGGGATCATCGGCTCAGGCTTAGGTACTCTGGCCCATTTCGGTTTTATGATTATCGGCCCACTTAGGTTTAGTTTGTATTAAACTTGGATACTACGTAAATTTGTTTATATCTTCCCTCAGGTATCTTTATATCTCTCATAACAAACAATACCACAAAACCCTATTCTCCCTTTTACATACGATCGGCAAGAAACCTCCCTGTCGTGATCATCATTATCATACCCCCATCAGTCGATTGGTTAGTGTTTTATTTGATTATTGAAATTAGTTGGTTATTTGATGATTATGTGCTGTACATATATAATTTTCCATTGTGATAAATACCCTACAACATTACATGTGAAGCATCTTGATAGTGCAACCAATTTAGATAAGGATCCAAGAATCATGTTGTCGGCCATGCTATTCATAATTGCATGTGAATTGTCAGAAACCTAGGTTATATATTTGTTAATTGGTGAGTCCCTTAGTCATGTGTTTTAATGGATATTTTATATTAATATGCATGTTATGTCATAATAAACTACATGATCGATTAGTAAGTGGAATATGAATATGGTTATGATATGATTTAGAGATTATGTGCTACATGAGTTATTTTGATAAATGAAATAATAGGTTGAGTATAATATCTGGTTAATCGGATATCTAGTAACCGGATGTAATCTTAAAATTGTAATCGGTGGTATGTTATGTGATTATAGGGTTGTCCGATTTGTGTGAAGTGTCGGGTAACGATAACCGGTTAGGGTTTGAGTAACCGGGTTGGGACTTGTAACTTGATTGGGTTGCTAGATACTATGTACTATTGGATCAACTGTTTGAACAATCATCATTCTTTGCTTGAACTGTTGCTTAACTGTTATACATGCCCTATGTGATAACAACTGATGTGAACCATGTGTAAACAAACTGCAAAACTGATCATTACCAAACACTCTTCTAGGTCGTGAGTATTGAACTTATTTAACGAGTAACTTGTCTAACCGAGCAAACCTAAGGTGAGTTCATTGCTCTTTCTCAAGCATGGATCCCAGGGAAGGGATAACGGGTAACGTTCCGAGGAGGAATGCATGTGTAATGGGATGTTGGTTATCGTACTCAGTTTTCTATCATTGTAAGACCACAATATCTACCGGCACGTTGCTCGTAGGGCAACGGGGGTTATTAGTTGATAGCGCTATTAGGTTTGGCACCCTCACGACGTTCGAGGAGAACGGGCGTGAACTAATTACCTTAAAACATGACCAATGCTTTGATAGAGGCATTGGGGTTGGCAATCACACATCATATGGCCATTCGGTAATCGAGTAATAACAACATCGAAACATCAAACATCATAACAATAAACAACATATCATCTTGTAAACTGTTTTACTCACATGATTGGTAATACAACATGGTAAACAAACACAAACCTTGAACTCACCAGCGTAGTCTGACACACTTGTTTACATGCTTGTAGGTAATCATTGAAGGAACTTGGGAACTTGCCGTCTGATGCTGCTGGAGTGGTTGTGGTCATGATAAACAATTACATTGATTGGTTTTGATACATTTACACACTGATACATTTATGCTTCCGCTCAATACTTTGGTTTTGGTTTAACTTACAAACAATACATTTCTTTCAATTAAGTATTTCAGTACATTATTACTCGTGTTTGATATGATTGGTGGCTCTTTGTTGGATCGTTGCACCTCCATTAGGGACATGCCCTAGGTGGTAATTTGGGGGTGTGACAACATTTACTTGTCCCTATGGCACCTTCGCATTTAGGCGAATGCCATTTGGATTATGTAACGCCCCCGCCACCTTCCAAAGGTGTATGATGAGTATCTTTTCAGATATGGTGGGGAAGTCTTTGGAAATTTTCATGGATGATTTCTCAATTTTTGGGTCATCATTTGAGGCTTGTCTGGACCAAGTAGATAAAGTTTTAAAAAGATGTGTGGAAACTAGTTTGGTCCTAAGTTGGGAGAAGAGCCATTTTATGGTTCAAGAGGGAATCGTGTTGGGACAAGTGGTGTCAAGTCGTGGGATAGAGGTTGATCGTGCAAAGGTACAAGTCATATCTACTTTGCCGTATCCCACGACCGTTAAAGGTGTTAGGTCATTTCTAGGTCATGCGAGTTTTTACCGGCGGTTTATTAAGGGTTTTAGTGACATAACCAAGCCTTTATGTAACTTGTTGTTAAAAGATCAACCGTTTGATTTTAATGAAAATTGTCAAAACTCTTTTAACAAGTTAAAAGAAAAGTTAGTTGAGGCCCCAATCTTGCAATCGCCAAATTTGTCTTTTCCTTTTGAAATTATGTGCTATGCGAGTGATTATGCGGTGGGGGCCGTGTTGGGACAACGGGTTGAAAAGAAACCCGTTGTCATATACTACGCGAGTAAGACTCTTTCGGATGCACAATTGAATTACACCACTACCGAAAAAGACGGTGGTATATGCTTTGGATAAATTTCGGGCATATATATGGGGTAGTAAAGTGATTATTTATTCTGATCACACTGCAGTTAGGTACCTCATGGAGAAGAAAGATGCTAAACCGAGATTGATCTGATGGGTGTTGTTGCTCCAAGAGTTTGATTTGGAGATACGGGACAAAAAGGGTACCGAGAATGTTGTGGTGGACCATTTGTCCCGGTTGATGGTTGAAGAAGATCCTACAACTGTAGATATCAATGAGTCTTTCCCTGATGAGCATATTATGAAATTAGATAAGTTACCTTGGTATGCTAACATTGTGAATTATCTCGTTACAGGTGACTTACCGGCACATTGGGATAGACGGAAGAGGCAACACTTCATGTCTCAAATCAAGTATTACCGGTTGGAAGAACCGCACTTGTGGAAAGAGTGTGCGGATCAAGTGATTAGAAGATGCATAGATGATGAGGAAATTCCAAGCGTGTTGCATCATCTACATTCGTTTGCATGTGGTGGTCATTTTAGTGGTCACAAAACGGGTCATAAAGTGTTGAATAGTGGTCTTTATTGGCCAACTATCTTTAAAGACGCAAATGAATTTTCTAGAAATTGTGTAGAGTGCCAAAAACTAGGGGGTATTTCAAAAGGGACGAAATGCCCATGCAACCAATCCTTGTAGTCGATGTTTTCGATGTATGGGGTATTGATTTCATGGGACCATTTCCCAATTCGTATGGCAATTTGTACATCTTGGTGGCCGTTGACTATGTGTCAAAATGGGTTGAAGCAATAGCCACCAAGACAAACGACCATTCCGTTGTGTGTAATTTGGTTCAAACCATTATTTTCTCAAGGTTTGGGATTCCTCGTGTCATCATAAGTGATGGAGGATCTCATTTTAAAAATTTTCGGTTTGGGAAACTTCTAAAACGGTTTGGTGTTGACCATAGGATTGCTACCCCCTATCACCCGCAAACAAGCGGGCAAGTTGAGGTGTCAAATAGGCAAATCAAAGAGATTTTGCAAAAGACCGTGCGGGCGGACCGTAAGGATTGGTCAATTAAGTTGAACGATGCTTTATGGGCCTACCGTACGGCACATAAGACACCCATAGGCACTACACCTTACCAGTTGGTTTACGGTAAAAATTGTCACTTACCGGTTGAACTTGTACACAAATCGTTATGGGTTATTAAAGAAGTTAATGTTCAATATGACGATGCAGGTAAGGAAAGGAAGCTTAAGCTATCCGAGTTGGAGGAGCTACGGGAAATGGCATATGAATGCTCGTCCAAGTATAAGGACGGGATGAAGAAAGCGCATGATGCCAAGTTGAGAAAGAAAGAGTTCGAGGTTGGCCAAAAGGTGTGGCTTTACAATTCGAAGCTCAAGTTATTTCCCGGAAAGCTCCGGAGCAAATGGATGGGACCCTATGTGATCACCCGGGTCGGACAATTGGGTGATGTTACAATCGAGGACCCGAAGGATGGGATACGGCAAACGGTTAATGGTCATCGACTAAAACCGTTCCTCGACGGTAACGGAAAAGTGGATGAAAACAAGGAATCGGTGAGCTTCGTGGTAAGCATCCCGGTTTATGAGGTTGAATGAAAAGGACCGGTAACGTTTCGTGTAAAGTTATGTATAATTATTTAATTGTTTGTGTGTTGGATATAATCGTTTTCGTTTCATACTAATCTCTCTTGATTGTGTGAAGTCCGGACATTCCGAATGGGTCATGAAGACACAAGGTATGTTTTTAGGCTTTGTTATGTGCATTGAGGACAATACACGATTTTTCGGGGGGTGGTAGGGCCGTTAACGGTTTTCGTGTTTTAAAAATTTAATTTATAAAAATTCACAAAAAAAAGTTTCATAATTTTCTCTCTTTTTTTCATAAAAAAAAAATATTGAAAAATCTATAACCCGTCGGCGAAGTGGGTAACAACCGTCCGGGACGGGCTCCCGTTAAGGCCGTCGGCCAAACAACCCCGTAGACAGGAGATCAAGCCGTCGCCCAAAACCGTCTTTTCCCTTGCCCGTCGGCGACGGGGTGGAGCCCGTCGGCGACGGGTCGTCTATTATGTTCCGACACAGATCGCTTCTAGGTGCTAAAACTCGAACCAAAACCCTCCTAAACCTATTAAAACATATCCCAAACTCCATATACACCACATATTCGACCCACATTCACCCTATGCTCACAAATCCCCTGCTCTCTCTCTTATAACTCAATTTTTTCTTCCACTCACTTCATCTTCCTCAATTCTCCTTCAAAACCCTAAAACCTTCAAGCTCTCATAACTCTCTCAATTCTCCACCAAATCACCTGATTTTTGGGTCCATCTTGCGTGATTTTTCGAGAGGAACAAAACCCCCAACACGGTTTTCATCAATTCTTGCTAGTTTGCAAGATTTCTGGGCGTGTAATTTCGGGTTTTTGAAAGGGTGTTCATCAAGTTGCTTGCTTTACATCTTTTTCTTAGTTCTTCTTGTTTACAACACTAAAGGTATGGATTTTCCTTGATTTTATGCATGATTATCATATGATAGTTGTTTTTCTTCCGAAATTTTAAACTTGTTGGTTTAAGAGTAGGTTGTTTAGACAATGTATGTTGTTCTAGCATGATTTGGAGTAAGATTAGTTGCTTTGGATGGAATTTGAGCATGTTATAACCATAGTGAAGTGATTAAACTTGTTATGAACATGATTGAACATGAAGGTGATGTTGAATTTTGTTGAACTTATAAGAAATTGCAAGTTAACAAGAAAGTTGATAAGTATATGATAAAATGAGCGACTTCGGAAGTTTAAAAAGGCGATTTTACATTCACTTGTTAATAAAAACTTCAACATTACACCTCATGTTCAAAGTTTGAGAGTTTAGTAAAGGTTTGGGTTTATATTGATGTTTTGCTTGTTTGTGATTGTAGTCATGGCCGGTGGCAAAAGACAAAAGACTACAGGGCAAGCTTCATCATCGGGAGTCGGTTCTTCTTCTGGTTTAATACCGAGGAATTGGGAGCAATTAAGCTCCATCGCAGAGGGTGATGCAAGACTGTATAGACAGGATTGGGAGTGGGCAAAGTTTAGGGATAGCCAAAGCGCCACAGTCTGGGATGAAGAGAAAAGCAAATCCTTATCGGGTTATCAAGATAGGAAGTTAGAGGCCAAGCTATGGAAATGGAAAATGGTCAACAACGTTAATACCTCAGTTCCGACGAGGACCCTATGTGAAAGAGCTGTGAATGTTGAAGAGTTCAAACAAATCGGAATAGCACAAATGTTTGAACGCCAAGGTTGGGAAAGGGTGCTTGATTGGTGCGAAGATAACACTTCGCGGATATATTTGGCGGAAGTATGTGAATGGTTGTCCACGTTGAGGCTCATGAATAAAGATAGTCCTCCCTCTCAGTGGAAGCTAGTTGGTAAAACAAGCCGAGGGACAATGACGATGTCCTTTGAGACAATTAACTGCATCGCCCGTTTTGATTCGTTGGGAGTGAATGCATATGACTATCCAACCATGCAACAATTTCTGGATAATCATATGAACGAGGGAGACCCGGAGCAGATGACCGCGACTATTTTACCATACAGTGACGGGGGAGAGGCAAAGAGAAATCAAATGACGATTGAGGGAAAGATTCTCCAAGGGATTAATGTTGAGAACATTTTGGTGAGGTTTGGTGATCGTGAGGTGTTAGAGCGGGTGATTGTAGGGTGGTGCACTCTTTGCTATACGGGACCCCTACATTGTCATGGAGACACATAGTGATGACGAATACGTGGGCTACTCGTCCCAGAGGCGTTTTATTCCATACGCACGCCTCATTAGTGCCATGATTGTTCAACAAAATTGCTTACCACCGGAATCACTATGGGTAACTAAACCGTTGGAGGAAATTAACAAGGCCTCCATGAGGAAGAACTGGAAAATAGAGGTTAATCTCTCAGGGAACAAGTATGTTGTGACCGACAGGATGGGTCATAAGTATGAGTTTCTTACTTTAGGGGCACAACCGGAATCGAGAGAAGATGAAGAGATGGGTGATGAAGAGGAGGAAGTTGAACCCTCCGGTTCACAAAGACCAAGAAAAAGATACATGAGGCCGCATAGGGAAATTAATGCAGATGTGGCGGGCTTTGTGAACATTAGACTGGTGCCCTCCTACAAAAATTTTGATCGGGGACAACAAGAGATATATGACAATGTCTCTGCATGCATAGGAGAAGGCCGAGAGTATAACCGAAGGAGGGAAGCCTGGGAGGAGGCACAAGGACCCCAAATGCAGGAGTTTTGGGCAGTTCAAGCAGCCCATCGGGAGAGAATGAATAAGTTTGTGGAAGAGCAACAACTGTTCCAAGAAATGCAGAGGTCACACATGGAACAGTTGGCGAAGATGCAAGAGGATTAGGCAGCCCGAAGGCGGGCATGGGAGGAAGCAGAGGCAACGCGTCAAAATGAAGCAAGAGAATTAGAACGACACCGCTGGAGTGCCTTATGTGTCTCTCATGAAATGGCGATTAACAATAGCAAGGTGCTCCACGATCAGGAGCGCCACCAAAGAGACTACCAAGCCGGCCTCCCATATGCCGAACATTCGGGGTGGACCAATTACCCCGACCTTCCCCATCCACAAGGCCCATCCGACCCGACTCCTCACTGGCCCGAAGCGGTAGGCTCAAGCTTCATCCCAATTCCCTAACAACCACCACCACAAGGGGAGCAAAGTCCACTTGATAACTATAGGGAGATGTTTGAGGCCCTCACTGGTTATCAATACCAGCCAAACCCGCCAGTTGATCCCAACGAGCGATATCAGTGGTAGAGGCGAGGTATGTTTTTTTGTTGTTGTTGTATATTATTTTGTTTCCGTTATTTTTATTTCATAGTATTTATTTTCGCCTAGTTAAATGAACGTTGTGGGTGTGTTCCCTATATAACCCTCACGAGACCTCTCGTCCTCCCAAGCTATTGGGGGGTTTAAAAGGGCTTGTTGCATAAGCTAAATGCAACCGTGATTCCTACGAAAGTGAGTTAGGTTTGTTGTTGTTGTAAATTATCTTTCCACATAAATCAAAGTAAAATAAGGTATGACTTGGTAATAATTTCATAAAAGTGGTAGAGCTAGGTAACTAACAAATTTTGATGGTTGTGAGAAGCATGCTTCTACACAAGGGTTAAGATTTGTAGGTATATCGGGTTCGTGGGACAACCACTTTCATGAAGAGAAGAGGAGCACACGAGGAATGAGCTCAGAAATCAGGTGCATACGTTTCTTTTTACTTCTGATTTTTAGTTAGCAAATAAGTGGAATGTATTTTGTATATTATTTTTCCGGTGTGAAATTTTTGGGGGAATTAGCCGTGTCACATCCCTTGTGCGTTTAATACTCTAGTTCTTACACATTGAGGACAATATGTACTTCAAGTGTGGGGATGGGGGAGTAGTAAAAGTTTTCGATTTTGACCCGTTCATTTAAATTCTATACATTGAGGACAATGTTTACCTCAAGTGTGGGGATGGTGGAAAATTTCAAATTTTTTTTTTCAAAATTTCTTGTTTCAAAAAGCGATCTTAAAAGCACAAGTAATCAACTCAACGAGGGATGTCACAACCCATTTGGTCTTTTGTCATGGTCAAGTTCAAATTAATAAGCATAACGGGTATTTAGCGGGTGGTTATTTTGGAATAATTCGCCTAAGGAACTAGCAATTTATGCATATCACATATCATACCCTTATACGTGAGGTTTGAGCCACTTTTATATCATAGATTTACATTTACATGTTTCTTTGTTTGAGTGGACCATTAGTCGCGTATTGTAGAACTTGCAACTTTTGATACGTTTGAGACCATAGACCGAATACAAGCACGAGAATGATTAAGGCATTAGGTAAACTTTTTCCTTTTACACCATTTTTATATCCTTACCCAAAAATTATCCCCTAGTAGCCAACTTTGAGCCGAAACCTTTCGTTTGATCACCCTTTAGCCAATAACCTTAAAACCTTTTTTCTTTTAAACCCGTGTGATGGAAATTCGATTATAGTAGCAAAGTTTGTATAGTTGTATTTGTTTGTTTCGAAAAAAAAAAATCAGAAAATGTACGAAAAAGAATAGAAATCCATTGAGAAAAGAACAAAAATATATGTTTCTAGTTGTTGAATAAAAGGCGAAAATCATTGGCTCATAGTTATGTTTATATTTAGTGTTGTTTAGTTTAGTCTTTTGTAATAAAAATTGAATTTTTCATCACCTTAGCCACTTTAAAAATATCCTATTTCCTACCAATCGCCTAGCCCCATTACAACCCTTTCAAAGACCTTTCGACTTGTGCTTAGTATTCGTGTTCGGTGGTGGAGAATGATTGAGTTACAAGCCTATGCGGGTACGTGTTCTAATCGGTTTTGAGCGATTAATTGTTGAAGTGCTAATACATTATACACATTAGCCAATTTTAAGCCGAGTGGAGAGCACATTGTGAGGGATATGCATGAGTTGTTAGTTTTAAGGGCGGGTTAATCTTGGATAACCATTATTATATGTGATTATTCACTTAACCGGTAAATATGTGAAAATTGTAAAAGGTTTGAACTTTTGCATGACAATAGACCTTAACCTTTGTCTCGGGAATGGGAAGTGTATTTGTTGTTCGACCCACGTGAAAGTGAAAAACAGATTTGCTTGAGGACAAGCAAAAGACACGTGTGGGGATGTGATACGTGGTTGAAAACCGATGCTCGTAATCGTATAACTTTATGTTTTTATATGAGTTTTAATCTTGAATGGCCTACTTTTAATTAGATTTGTGTTTATGCAGGTTTGATGGAGTTTAAGGGCTTTTCGGGAGCTTTACGAGTAATCGGGTCGAAAACCGAAGCACCAGGATGCGTTACGAATCAACCAGGAGTGCAAGAAGCGAAGATTGAAGAAACGGAGTTGAACAAGCCGTCGGCGACGGGTATAGGCCGTCCCCGACGGGTTCGGGAAATGCCCGTAGGCTGAAAACACCCGTAACCAGGAAATTAACCCGTCGGACACTTTTCGGTTTTTGGGAGCCCATCGGCGACGGGGTGGGACCCGTCGGTGACGGGTAGCAGTTTTCTGAAACGCAAAAGTTGATTGTTTGGGGGATTATCTCGATTTCTATTGGCTAGGGAGCCATGAATACGGGAGTTACACTTCACTTGGAGTTTGAACTGGTATCTTGGAGCCACAATCACTCATCTTTCACCTACCATTCCATCTTCTTGAATCACTACAACATCTACAACCCGAATTGTGAAGATCATCATCCGTCATTCACACTCACCATCCAAAACCCTAATTCTCCATCCATCATTAACATTCATCATCATCATCCAAGAACCCTAATCATCCATCATTCCTTCATCCATCAAGCTTCAAGATGATTTCATTCACGTTTCACTTATCCGGTGATCAAGCTTCTTCAACCATGAGCGGCTAATCATCTCGGTTTCACCCCGGTGTAGGTAGTTGTTAATTCTAGGGTTTCGAATTGTTCTTGTTTCAACTTAGTGACAATTTGTGTTGATTTTTGAAACTTTTGACAATAGTATTACATTTGTTTCGAATTCGTAAACTGTCGAACGATGTTAAAAGTTATGACTTTGCGAAATGGTGATATGTAATTGTGCATTGTCGTTGTTAGGATTTACTTGTGTTGATTACAAAGTGTATTCTTGTCCATTCTTCGGGACGTTGATAGCTATTAGCACCTAAGTCACGGTACACTAAATCCGTTAATCGAATGCATTTGAGTTGAATCTAAAACTTGTAGAAATCCTAAGTTAGCAATTACCGAAACCGGGTGTGATTCCTTTTTCTTATTATTGTTCTAGTAATCAATTTTCTCGTAATCATTAATCATTAGTTGTCAATTAATTTAATCAATTCATTTAATCCAAACTCATTTCTCTCAATTAAACAAAAACACAAAAACATTCTAGTAAGCTTCATAATACGTGACATTCTTGATAATTCAATCGAATCCACACACAAACCACATACTCTTCGTGGTTCGACCCCTCACTACCACTAGCTATTTGTTAAGGGTAATTAGGGCATATAAATATTATCTTTGACCGGAGCGCGACACTCCGATCACACGCACATCAATACTCAACTATGAGAATCATAGGAACCATTGGCACTAGACAGTTACATATCTTGATAGACTCATGCTCTACTCATAATTTTTTAGATGAAAGATTAGCTAATAAGTTTAAATGTCCTATGAAACTAATTGAGGGTATGAAAGTTGTTGTAGCTAATGGGAAGGCATTAGACTGTCTTAAAATTTGTCTTGTTTTCCAGTGGGTGATGCTGGGTTTATGATATAAACCTGATGTACTGGTATTACCGTTACACAATTACGATATGGTATTGGGGGTGCAGTGGTTGTTAACTTTGGGGACATATCATAGAATTTTAAAGATCTTACAATGAAGTATCAAGTAGGGGAGTCTTGTCATGAGTTTAAAGGGTATGCAAGCAATGGAATTACTCTTTGTTCAAGTGAGAATTACAGTCCTTATTGGGTCAAAATGAAGTGTTAGTTAATAGCCAGTTATTGAGTTTGCAAGTGAGTAGTGAACAAGATCATTTTCAACACTCAACTAAGGTATTGAATGGAAATATTAATGAGGTCATTAAGAATCTGTTACAACAGTATGATGATATTTTCCAGGAACCTAAAGGACTACCACCTAATAGAGACTGTGATCATAAGATTGTGTTACAAAATGAAGGAGTTATTGTTAATGAGAAGCCCTATAGATACCAGGCTATGCAATAAGATATCATTGAGCAAACTGTTCAAGAAATGTTGAATGCAGGGGTTATAAGAAATAGTGCCAGTCATTTTGCTTCACCTGTTGTTTTAGTCAAGAAAAAGGATGGGAGCTGGAGATTATGTATAGAATATAGAAAACTTAATAATGCCACAGTGAAAAACAGGTTCCTTATTCCATTAGTTGAAGAATTATTTGATGAGTTACAAGGGGCCACTATCTTTTCTAAGCTAGACCTGAGATCATGTTACCATCAGGTGAGCATGAACAATGATGACATCCAGAAAACAACTTTTAGAACTCACCAAGGATTATATGAGTTCCTTGTGATGCCCTTTGGGCTCACAAATGCACCAGCAACCTTTCAATCACCGATGAACTCCATCTTTCAACAATTTTTGAGAAAATTTATTTTGGTATTCTTTGATGATATTCTCATCTATAGCAAACATTGGAAGAACATGTAAGCCATCTCAAGCTAACCTTGAATCTGTTTAGAGAACATCATCTGTTTGCTAAGAAGTCTAAATGCAATTTTGGGGGTGGTACTGTGGAACATCTTAGGCATTTAATCTCTAAAGATGGGGTGGCAACAGATCCTAAGAAGGTGGAAGCAATACAGAATTGGCCTCAACCAATGTATGTTAAACAACTAAGGGGATTCCTAGGACTTGCAAAGTACTACATGAGATTTATCAAGTCCTTTGGTATGTTGGCTAAACCTTTAACTGAGTTACTAAAAAAAGATGCCTTTGAATGGAATTCTCAAGCTACCTCAGCTTTTGAAGAATTGAAGAAAGCTCTAAGTTCTCCTCATGTTTTAGCTTTGCCAAATTTATCACTGCCATTCATTCTTGAAACATATGCATCCTCCAGGGGCATTGGTGCAGTGATTATGCAAAATGGTCATCCAATAGCATTCATTAGTAAAGCTCTTTCTCCAAAACAGCAAGCTCTGTGTGTCTATGAAAAAGAATTGTTGGCCATAATGTTTGCAATTCAACACTGGAGACATTACCTATCCATGGGTAAGTTTATAATAAGAACAGATCAAAATAGCCTCAAGTATTTGATTGATCAGAAGATTAACACACCTTTTCAACATGTATGGTTGTCCAAAATGATGGGGTTTGATTATGAGATAGTGTACAAAAAGGGCAGTGATAACTTGGTGGCAGATGATTCGTCTAAAGTAGAGGGTCCTACACTACTTCCCATTACCTTATCTACTTTTGATCCCATCTTATTGGAAAGAATTAAAACAACTTGGAGAAATGATGAAGCTTTACAACAAATGATAGTTCAGTTAATAACAGGAAAGGTGATTAAAAATTGTTCTTGGAATGGGCAGTATCTGACCAAGAAAAACAAACTGTTGGTGGGAAAAGATAACACTTTAAGGAAGGATATAATACATTTGTGCCATGCTACTTCTGGTTCTGGCCACTCAGGGGTTCATGTGACTCTACAAAGAGCAAAACAATTCTTTACTTAGAAGGGAACAACAAGAGATGTTAGACAATTCATTAGGGAATGTGAAATCTGCCAAAGAGCTAAGCATGAAACTGCAGCACAACCTGGTTTACTCCAACCACTAGCTATACACCTTCTTATATATTCTCAGACATTTCTATGGATTTTGTAGGAGGGTTACCAAAGTCTGACGGAAAAGACACCATACTTGTTGTAGTGGACAGGTTAAAGAAATTTTCTCATTTTATACCACTATCACATCCTTTCACAGCCGCCACTGTGGCATAGATATTTTTAGACCAGATCTTTAAGCTACATGGGTGGCCAGAGACTATTATATCTGATAGAGACCCTATCTTTATGAGCAATTTTTGGTAGGAGTTCACTAGACTGGTCGAAGTTACTTTGGCAATGTCTACAGCCTACCATCCGCAATCAGATGGTCAGACCGAAGTAGTTAATAGGTGTTTAGAAGCCTATCTAAGGTGCATGACTATGGATAAACCTAAAGAGTAGAGTAAATGGTTGCCGCTTGCTGAATGGTGGTACAATTCCAGCTACCATTCTACCATAAAGATGAGCCCTTTTGAGGCCCTTTATGGTTTCCCTTCGCCTATCTTTATTCCTTACATTCCTAAGGATGCAAGAGTTGCAGCACTGGAAGATTTGTGTAGAGATAGAGAGGATACGATTAAAGCACTTAAACAATCTTTGGATAATGCTAAGAACAGAATGAAGCAGATGGCTGATAAACATAGATCGAAAAGGAACTTTGAAGTTGGAACATGGGTTTATGTTAAGACCCATCCCTATTGTCAAGCTACTCTCAGGTACACTAAGCATTCTAAGCTTTCACCGAAGTATTATGGCCCATTTCTCGTTTCAGAATGTATTCGTACAGTAGCATACAAGTTGGATCTACCAAATGACGTGCTCATTCATCATAAATTTCATGTGTCATTATTAAAAAAAGGCTAATGTTCCCCCTATTCATGTTATTCCTTTACCTAAAGAGCCTAGATTTCATTTACAACATGCTGTTATACTTGAGAAGAGATGGGTAAAGAAAGGATACAAGGGGTCTTACTAAGTATTAGTTCATTGGCAAGGACTTTCACCATCTGAAGCTACCTGGGAGGATTATCAAGAGTTTAAGCTGAGATTTCCTTCTTTTGCTAATTGGGCCTTGAGGTCAAGACTTTATTAAATGGGGAAAGTATTGATAAGTGATTGTTTGTAAGTGAGAAGTTCAGGGTTAGTTTTGTAATTGTTCTATTCTTTAGGGGGTTAGTTGTAACTAGTTGGTTGATTGTTGTAACAGTCTATATAGTTCGTTAATGAAAGGGTAACAACCATTGTTGAGCTGTATAATCTTCTTCCCCGATTTCTCTCTTAACACACCAAAACAATTTAACCTACGACAGAACATTAACAAAAAGGTGAAATTCAATCATTAAAACTTACGTCATTCATAACAAGGAATCACATTAATAAAGAATTTTATATTCGATTGAATAGTATTATATCACTTAAGCACTGCAACAGCAAGCACCGAACGCCATCACACCTCGTATCAAGTTCTATTCATACACTAATTCGACTGTTTAACGCTTTTAATGACCACTACCTAGTTCGTTTTTTTTATTCTCCCAAGGATTTGCAATTTTTGATGTCACGTATTTTATTTACTTTATTTTTTAGTTTTATTATTATTGTTAAGTCAAGGTAGAGTATGCTATTTTGGTTCAGTTTGGCGGTGTCTTGTGTAAGTTTCTTGTTTACTTATTTGGTTTACGCATTGAATAAAAATCATCCAAAATTTGAGTCAAATATCTTTCTATCTCTTAGTTTACTTCTTCTCCAAGGTTCTAACCCTATCAAGGGTATCAGAGTATTCTGGTCGATCCTTATCGGTAAATTTTCAATCATCATGATGAACACTAAGAACCAAGAGGTCGCCAAAGCAATCAAGGATCATGACAAGGCCATATCCTAACTCCAAGCAGCATTGGCGACTATGATGAGCCAACAAGAACAAATTCTAAAGGCGCTGAATGAGAACAAGTCCATAACAATAGACGCTTCTGAATCCAGCAAGAAGATTGTAGAGTGATGTAGCTGTCGTGGGCTAGTAAAAAGAATTATTTTTATAACTTAAATATATATAATAGTACAGGTAAGTAAGGTCTACTCCACAGAGAATTTGTGGTTAGTGTCTAGCTAATTATCAAATTATTAACTACTAATTTTGTTTTGGGACTTTTGATTTAGTTGAATAAAATTGTAAAAGTAATTATAAGAAAAATGATCAGATTTTTTGAAAACGTAACCTCCTCCAAGTTTCTGGTTCTAGGTTGACACAAGATTAGCTAGTTATTTGGACAACACCTAGACATAGTGTTGGAAAATCAATTAACGTGGCAATCAAAATAGTTTTTGTCATCAACTGATGCAATTGTAAAGAAAGAACTCAAAACATAGATAATTTGTTTTAGGTAACTAATACATCAATCTGATTCCTAAAGTCTTTTCAGAATAAGATTAGATCGAAAACATAACTAACCAAACAAAGTGTAAACCAATACGAACCATCCGGCCAAAGGAAGCCACAGAGAATTAGCCTTGCATATTTACTCGATCAATACGCTTTAATTTTCTTGCCAGGGAGCCATCCAAAATTCCATGCGTTCTTATCCCCTCTATACGCGTCTAATATTATCCCCTCAACAGTAGGTATCGTCCCCCCGTCGGTGATGCATGTCCCCTCTTTTCTATTTGATTTCGTCGAGTCCATTTTTCGTACACAATTTGCGAATGTATTTGGGCCATTTACTTCTTCTCTAGCGAGTTGTAGTATAAGCTAACAATTGGGCCTTTTTAGGCACTGAGATCTATAGCTCTTAATGCTTCTAATTTCTTGTATCTCTCTTCGATTGTTGACTCATCCCATCTGGCCATGGATTGCATTGATCCAAATTTTGCTGCCACCATATCCTCCTTCATTCTTCTTAATTCAACTGCTTTTTGACCAATAGGTTTTCTTCCTACAACCCAATTTGGAGGAGTGGACTTGATATCTGGATTGACTTTTAACATCTCAATCGTTGTAATTTCTTCTAGGAGGGCTTCTATAGTCCAACCAGAGAATTGAGCTTTTGTGGCCCTATAAGGCTTATTTTTAACTATAAACTCCATATAATCTTCCCTTAGTTCCTTTTTGAGGTCAAGGTTATTTACTGGTCCTTGAGAAGCCGTTTGACTGACATCTTTTGCAAAATTTTCATGTCTATTCACTTTGGTGAATTCTGTAGACATAATTTGCTGAGCCTCCTTATCACTTTTACCCTTGCTTTTAAAAGCAATTATTTTTTCAGCCTGTTTGATCTTCAGTTCCAGGTACTCTTGTACATTTTAAGGCTTTGAATATTTTCTAAGGGATGAAATAGTAAGTTGGCTGATGTTAGTTGTTGAGTAGAAAGATTGTATCTCTTTTTATACATTTTCTAACTCATGTGGGTCAAGTATGGTGGTGGGTAGCTTTGTAGATGGATTTGTGATGGTGAGTGTTGTGGTTGTGGTGGTCGATGGTTGGGATGTGATAGATAAGGTTGTGGAAGTTGGGGTTTGATAGGTGATGCATCTGGAGTTTCTTCATCATCATCTTGGACAATGAATTTAGTTCTCATGGTTCTGGTTTAAAGTGTTTGTGTTTTTTATGGTAGTTATGCTGTTGGTTTTCTTTTGTGGATGAGAAGTCCTTTAGGTGAATTGTGTTTTGGTGGTAGTGGTAGTGGTGGAAGTGTAGTTGTAATATCTGTTGTCACTTTTATAGTGCCAACAGATGTTTGGACAATGGGAACAATGGTTTGAGTAGTGGGTGTTTGGATGGATGTGACAGTGGTTTGGATAGTTGTTGAAGTAATGCTTTCTGGAACATCTGTTGAAGATCCTTGATTATCTTGGATTTTCTTCCTTTCAATGATCTCCTGCACTGTTATCTGCATATTAGATTCCCTTGTGTCTTTCCCCTTTTCTTTTTCTACTGCCTTGGCAATCTCTTCTTGCCTTGCCTTTTTAAGTGAAATAATGCCAGGCCTTTTTCCAGCCTTTTTTACCTGAGGTGGGAGCTTTCTCATGCATTCTTCCTCCCCTTTTTAGCATCATCTTGATATTTAGGGAGAGTAAGAGTTGTACCAGCGTTTTCAAGGATGAAATCTTTGATGGCTTTAACCTCTGCTTGTGTCTCTTTGTACTTAGCATCCACCATTGTTCATACCAACTCCATATGCATGTATTTTTTTCTTCTGTAGCTTGCTTTTGAGTTGAAGATACATTTGTGTATTGACGTGATGTCGTGGTCACAATCAAATTTAATCCAATTACTACTAAATAGATAGTGGTAAGTGGGTATCGAACACAGGGAGTTTGTGGAATGTATGTTATCTAAGTGTATATCTAACTTGACTAAATTAATCTAATTGCAAATAAAATAAATTCAAGAGCGGGTTTGATTGGTTGATTTTTAAAACTAAGATTAACTAATTAAATTGCAAAAGAAAAGTTTTGGTGGTAAACAAATTAGAGACGAGTGACCATCTTTAGTTTCCGGTTTGCTTCAACATTTGTGCTATCATTCACTAGAAAGAACTACATAGACATAGTTCATGTGCAATTACTTGTTGTGATAAAAGGGAACTAAGTACTCAGATTCCTAGAACGTGAGGTTGTTACCCGATGACCAATTGACCCTTACCCGATCATAGTTCTACCCATGATATCTCGATTGCCAACGGCACCAAGAACGTATGGTTTCAAAATAGAATAATCATAAGCATCAACAATTTACAAGCAAATAAAAACACACCATGATAAATAAAACATAAATTCAATTTACCATTCTAGAAATATGAAATCAAGCACAATTGTCTCTACAAACTTTCAACTAAAGATGACCATAAAGAGTTTAGCCATTCATGGCTTGAACAACCATCCTCCACCAAGTCCCCATATTTGCTTCCATCCTTGCTTCCCCACATAAAAAACAAAAGATAAAGCTAGTCTTCTTCAAGCTTAATGTCTCCAAAAGTCGTTCACCCCCCGTTGTAACCGAAAACACATGATTAGACATCTTAAAACTTCATCAAAAGGCCATTAAATGCATAAGTTACCAAAGCTCTCCAATCGGTGCCAACAAAAGAAGTCTACCGTCCAAACAAAAATCGATGATGGATGTGATGTTATGATGTGTGATGATATTTACATGGGCCTCCCTCCAAAACAATTTGTCTTTCATGTGAGTAGGTTGCCCACATGTGCGGCCCAATGTCTCCAGCCCACATGTGCCGTGATGATGATGATAATGTCTTTGTACTTGTTGACAGCCTTTCTAAAATTGTCACATCAAGTCAGCCACACCTCTGCCGTGATGCTTGATGATGTTTTTTCACTTTGTGTGGCAGCCCAATCCAAAGGGTCAACTAATCCACAAGCACATGTGCGGCCCAATAAAACAAAAGCCCAGCCACCACTTCTCAATGTATGCGTAGATGTGATGATGATGATTTGACTTTTTTTTCTCCTCTCACGTGAGTACAGCCGCCTTTGATGATTATGTTGTTGTTGTCCTTCACGTGGATCCCCCTTTCAGTGTTTTTGACTTAATTAAAATTAATAGTCCCTCCATTATTTTCTTTTCAATGAATATTGTGATGGTGATTTAATTTTGTATCATGGATAATAGTCAAACCCCCAATACTAATGATTGATGATGTCAGCTCCCAAAAAGCCACGTGAGTCTCTCTTGTTCTTGTGATGGCTGCCTAATCATGGAAGATGATGAGAATTAATAGCTTCCCATGTGCACACAACCCCCAATACCGTACAGCATGTCGGCCCACTCTTTCAATTTTGTTGTGTCCTCCATAATGCATGCCGTGTCTTATAAACCCATCCAATGCCTTTCAAAATCCAAATACATATTGCTGATGTAGTCCAACCGTAACCCACGGATCGTAAGCCGTAGGCTACAGTTTGAGTTTTCTGTTTCTTTTCTCTCTTCTCAATTGTGAATGATAATAATATATACTTTCACATCATTATCCACAACCCTCTGGATCTTATTGGTTCACATTTTCTTGTATATTCAAACTGTTTATCGGCCCGAACAACTCCCAAATACCGTCTCTCGCTATGTTTATCATCCGCGGTTGTTCCGCATCATCTTTAAACTCTCTAACTTTGCCATATTACGCGATTAACCTGTAAAATTACCAATACTCGTAGTTATCACATTCACGATACATAACCGTGTAAAATATGGGATATGCACGTATTTAGCTCATTTAAGGGTTGTCCTACGGACCACCCGTCACATCCCCACACTTACCCGTTGCTTGTCCCAAGCAACCGATTCAAAAACTATTTCAAAACTACAAGCGATCAACATGCAAACCAAGCTAAAATGTATCGTCCTTTTACTAACTTTCAATCATACCACAAGACACACCCCTCACGAAAACTCTCGGTGACAAGAAATATTAGCACATAATGCTAAACCACTCAATACGTGTGTGTATTTGTGCGACAATAAGCTTGTATAAAAATCAAGTCTCCTCCTATTGAGTATTTAGCATGCTTATGAATCAAAAGGACTTACGGGTTGTAACGGGGCTAGGTGCAAAGGTAGGAAAATGGTGGAATATATATGCGAGAGCTAATTGATTTGACCCGGTTTTTATTTCTACCACTAAACAAAACAACCATCAAATATATACACAACTTCTTCAACATTCTCAACTAGTATTGCAACCAATCACTTCTTTTTGTATTTTTCTCATATTTTTCTCTTTTTTTTTCTTTTCTTTTCTTTATTTTTTTTTTTTCATATAAGATATAACAACTCACACAATATACAAAAACATCAACATTCACAACTAGACTCCTAAACCGGGTCATCTCAAAAGGTAAAGTTTTGTAGAAAGTAGGTTCGGGTCACAACCGAATGGTATAAGGCTCAAACATGGCTTTCTAAAGACCAAACCCCCACCCCTCACAATACCAAGCTCATATATGTAAAGTATGAGGTCAAACCCTCAATTCCCACACTCTCACACATCTAGACGAGGCTACCTAAAAGTCCCCTATCATTTTCACACGCATGCTAACTCTAGGATTTAACAAGAATTCGTACACAAGTTCTATTAACACAATAAACACACCGCCACTCAAAACAAAGAAAACATCATTAATAATCATATGTGGCTCAAACTCTCACCACTAAAGGACTAGAAATGGGTGTCGGTGTGTCAAGTGGAACAATATCAAGTTTTTCAAATTTTGACAATTTTCGCTTGGCTTCACAAAAATTTTTAAAATTCTCAAAAAATTCCCCTCATCCCCACACTTGGGATACATTATCCCAATGTATGGTTTTGAGGGAAAGATCGCTTCTAACAAAAAAAACATTAGCTTTTGCTAATACTCTCAAATCCCAAATTTCTTTTTTATTTATTTATTTATTTATTTTTTTATTTTTTTATTTTTTTTAACAACTAATACCAATATTTTAATACTAAAGAACATAACAAGACTAAGGAAAGAGTACATTGACCTGGTGAAGTTTGACACAACAGATGTTGTAGATAATCCGACTTCCTATCATCACCTTCATATAACTCTCCGCACATCTTCCCCACACTTATCTAAAAACACCTTGGGTTGCCTCCCAAGCAGCGCTAAAGTTTAGGTCTTCAGCCCGACCGTACCTGATATGTCTCAAGGTGGTCTCAATGCACATTTACCTTTTTCGTTGCTAATGTAAACACGGTGTTTGATTCTTCTATTGTGTGTGTGCTTTGTCACGTCCCATCTTTCTTTGCAAAATTCTTTAAATCCACATTTTCCTACCGAATTTCCAACAAATGCTCGGTAGTTTACTCTCCACTTCACTACTTCGTTTTCTGTGCCCAACAAATCCAAACTCTCCCATAAACAGAACTTATGAATGAAATCTCCCACATCATGAAGTGCCACCTTCCTAGTTTCTAAATATGCATCCTTAACACTCCCCGGCAACGGCGCCAAAATTTGACGTGATGTCGTGGTCACAATCAAATTTAATCCAATTACTACTAAATAGATAGTGGTAAGTGGGTATCGAACACAGGGAGTTTGTGGAATGTATGTTATCTAAGTGTATATCTAACTTGACTAAATTAATCTAATTGCAAATAAAATAAATTCAAGAGTGGGTTTGATTGGTTGATTTTTAAAACTAAGATTAACTAATTAAATTGCAAAAGAAAAGTTTTGGTGGTAAACAAATTAGAGAAGAGTGACCATCTTTAGTTTCCGGTTTGCTTCAACATTTGTGCTATCATTCACTAGAAAGAACTACATAGACATAGTTCATGTGCAATTACTTGTTGTGATAAAAGGGAACTAAGTACTCAGATTCCTAGAACGTGAGGTTGTTACCCGATGACCAATTGACCCTTACCCGATCCTAGTTCTACCCATGATATCTCGATTGCCAACGGCACCAAGAACGTATGGTTTCAAAATAGAATAATCATAAGCATCAACAATTTACAAGCAAATAAAAACACACCATGATAAATAAAACATAAATTCAATTTACCATTCTAGAAATATGAAATCAAGCACAATTGTCTCTACAAACTTTCAACTAAAGATGACCATAAAGAGTTTAGCCATTCATGGCTTGAACAACCATCCTCCACCAAGTCCCCATATTTGCTTCCATCCTTGCTTCCCCACATAAAAAACAAAAGATAAAGCTAGTCTTCTTCAAGCTTAATGTCTCCAAAAGTCGTTCACCCCCCGTTGTAACCGAAAACACATGATTAGACATCTTAAAACTTCATCAAAAGGCCATTAAATGCATAAGTTACCAAAGCTCTCCAATCGGTGCCAACAAAAGAAGTCTACCGTCCAAACAAAAATCGATGATGGATGTGATGTTATGATGTGTGATGATATTTACATGGGCCTCCCTCCAAAACAATTTGTCTTTCATGTGAGTAGGTTGCCCACATGTGCGGCCCAATGTCTCCAGCCCACATGTGCCGTGATGATGATGATAATGTCTTTGTACTTGTTGACTGCCTTTCTAAAATTGTCACATCAAGTCAGCCACACCTCTGCCGTGATGCTTGATGATGTTTTTTCACTTTGTGTGGCAGCCCAATCCAAAGGGTCAACTAATCCACAAGCACATGTGCGGCCCAATAAAACAAAAGCCCAGCCACCACTTCTCAATGTATGCGTAGATGTGATGATGATGATTTGACTTTTTTTTCTCCTCTCACGTGAGTACAGCCGCCTTTGATGATTATGTTGTTGTTGTCCTTCACGTGGATCCCCCTTTCAGTGTTTTTGACTTAATTAAAATTAATAGTCCCTCCATTATTTTCTTTTCAATGAATATTGTGATGGTGATTTAATTTTGTATCATGGATAATAGTCAAACCCCCAATACTGATGATTGATGATGTCAGCTCCCAAAAAGCCACGTGAGTCTCTCTTGTTCTTGTGATGGCTGCCTAATCATGGAAGATGATGAGAATTAATAGCTTCCCATGTGCACACAACCCCCAATACCGTACAGCATGTCGGCCCACTCTTTCAATTTTGTTGTGTCCTCCATAATGCATGCCGTGTCTTATAAACCCATCCAATGCCTTTCAAAATCCAAATACATATTGCTGATGTAGTCCAACCGTAACCCACGGATCGTAAGCCGTAGGCTACAGTTTGAGTTTTCTGTTTCTTTTCTCTCTTCTCAATTGTGAATGATAATAATATATACTTTCACATCATTATCCACAACCCTCTGGATCTTATTGGTTCACATTTTCTTGTATATTCAAACTGTTTATCGGCCCGAACAACTCCCAAATACCGTCTCTCGCTATGTTTATCATCCGCGGTTGTTCCGCATCATCTTTAAACTCTCTAACTTTGCCATATTACGCGATTAACCTGTAAAATTACCAATACTCGTAGTTATCACATTCACGATACATAACCGTGTAAAATATGGGATATGCACGTATTTAGCTCATTTAAGGGTTGTCCTACGGACCACCCGTCATGCATGCACCCAAATTTCTTTTGCAACTTCTGCATCTGTTGGTGGAGGCCTTAAGTTTTGTACCAAAGCTTTCATCATTTCTTTGATATCTTCAACTGATGACTCCAACTTGGTGACTCTCTCCGTCAATTCTGGATAGTTTAATCCATCACCTAAGTTAATAGGATCATCTGAATTCCCACCAAAGATGGTTGTACCCGGTTTTGAACCTGGTGCCCCTTTTTCTTGGTACTGGGGACTTCCAACTGGTGAAGAGAATATTGTCTCAATAATTGTTGTCTTCGAGGGGGTCTTAATGATGTAACAATTGTCCAAATGTGAGATTTTTGTCTCTACAATTGTAGTAGTTGCCCCACTTGAAATACATGCTAGTGTCTCTTGAGACACAAGAGGTGTTGCATCCTCTACTTGTGCAATAGCTATGATTTCTGAGCTTGCCCTAGTCATTTGTTGAAGTGTATTCTCTATGACTTGTTGTTGAGAGGAACTAGGTATATGCAAGCCAGTTGTATCAATTGCATCAATCAATTTTTGGAATGATGATGGGATTGTTTTAGTTGGTGGTGGAGTAAAAAGAGAAGCAACCCTAGGAGAGGGGCTTGAGAAGAGATATTCAAGTGAATCATCTCTCTCTCTCTCTCTTGATTCGGTTCCCCTGTGCTTACAACACTCCTCTTTTGTGAGGATGAGTGAGGAGTTTTGATAGGTGAAGATGATTGCATCTGTTGTAAGGAAATAACAACAGATGTTTGCTGCATTTGTGTTACAACAAGTACCTCTAGAATCTCAACCCCCAGAGACACCTTCTTTTTGGGTTTTCTTTTGGATTTGGGGATAGGAATGGAAGTGGTTTTTGGGGAAATTTCTGGTGTGTGTTCCACAGTGCTGGGTTGTGCACTATGGTCACCAGGAGCAGTGGGCTCAGCAAGAGATGTTGCTTGGTTTTGGAAAACATTTTCTTCACATACACTTTCTTGACTTTAGTCATCATGCGAGTAAAGGTTTCATTTAAAAGACTGTTAATTTCAAGGGCTTCACCCTATTCAAAACTTTCTTTTCTTAAAACATTTTCAGGTAAAAGCTTAACAATCTTGGATATAATAGAAAAGGATTGTCAGTATCCCTCTTGATTGCTTTTATGTTTGCTACCAAATCCATAAATAATGTCTACGATAGCTTGTGATTTGAATTTCTCAAGATGGCATACCCTAGATACCGAGTTTTTAGGGAAATTTCATTAAAAGTTGTGGTCTTTGTAGACAAGCAAACCAAGAGTGTATGGAAAAAGAATTCCATTTCTAATAGGAATTTTGGTTTAAACAGTGTTGTTCCCACCAGTTGAGCTTCATATCCTCTTTCTATGAACTCATTATGAAGATCATTTTTAGGGATAATGTCCATACCTGCCAAATCCTGTAGATTTAACATGTTGGAAATGGATTCTTGAGTTATTTCAACATGTTCTTTATTGATGGTAGAGGTGATGATGTAGGGCTTTTTGTTTTGGAGTGACAACTTTGCATTTTCCCAATATTCCTTAAGGGTAGATATATGAATGGGGGCATTGGCAGTAAGGATATTAAGTTATTTGGAGGATGTGATGATGTCAATGATGTAGTGAAAAACCATGTTCTTGCTGTGTTTTACAAGATACGACAAGTAGTTGTGAGAAGATTTCAGTTCGAAAATCTTTTGAAAATCCTTTTAAGAAAGATAATCTTTTGATTGAAAACAAAGTTTGTTGAATGCAAATTCGGAGATTTTCTTTTTAGAAATGCTTTGATTTTGATAAGTATGGATGATGGATGTAAACTCTGTTTGTCAAGGGTTTTTATAGGGTTTGTGGAACAGAGATGCCAACATGGTCAACGGTTACCTTTTTGGTCTACGTGGCCAGTTGTTATTTGTTGTGGCAAACCACTGTTCAGGAGTGTAACATCCGTCAAAATGGGTTTCCAAAATCCGACCCGTTTTCAATTTTGGATCCTAATACTTGAAATTCGAAACTTTCGCGAATTAAATAACCATTGAAAGATTTTTGTTTTATTTCAATTATCAATATAGTTAATTATTTAATTGGTAATTAATTAATTTAAATAATCATTTTCAAATTTAAAATAAACTAATTAGTTTTGTTAAAATTCAAAGTTATTTTAAGGTGATATAAGTTAACCTAGTTAGTCTTTAGACGTAAAAAAAAATGAGTTTTAGGTTTGTATAAAGTAATAACCAAGTTTAGATATGTTAGTCTAGTTAAGGGACCTAATTGTAACTTCTTTTGTTTCATATAAATTGTCGACAAAATCATTAACAGCAAATGGAAACTATGTTTTTTTTAATTGATTGAAAATAATATCGATGATTGAAACTTCTCCGCGTTTCCGTTTCGTAGCAAATGAATCTGGTGCTTTAAAACAAATTCGTCAACTGCTACATACATACAACAGTTTCGGCAATTTATAAATTTCCAAAACGTTTCAACCCTTTTCTTTTTTGATCGCTGATTAGTCGGGATTTGATCCCGTATACGCGCATTTCCATCTTTACAACCAATCAGCAGGGCCGTCTCCGAGAATGATAAAAAAAATTTGGGCCCCGAGCGAATTTTTTTTTTGGTATAATATAAACTCATCAAATATATATCAAAAAACCACAATACGGCATACTAATCATGAGGTTTGAACTCATGACCTCAAGATTATAACCGAAAACATTAACCAATTAATCATATAATCATCTTGTTAACAAAATCGAAGAGTCAATTAATTAAATGAATTGATAGTTCAAAACAGTTTAGGAAATAAAAAATGCATCAGATTTAGGAAATAAAAATGTAAAGGAACTGTTTAGAACTCATGACCTTGGTTTTCAAATTTGAGTATCTTAACCATTGAACTAGCTTCATTTTTGTTGCTAGAGTCATTAATAAAATATTTAAGATAACAGTGCTCATTTAAAAATCTTGACACTAATTTTTTGTCGGGCCCTATAAACCTTTTGGGCCATGGCGTCTGCCCGGGCTGCCCAGCCCACTAAGCCGGGCCTGCCAATCAGTAACTGTTGCTCGCTTACCTGCGATATTGATGTAAAGTGCATTTTGTCGAATATTATCTTCATCGTGTTTGTTAAAAACAAAATCAGTAACTCATTTCCTTAATTCATGAGATGTTTGAAGGCTATAAAAACCGAAACCACCATCACGTAAACTCACACATTTCGACACCATCACTTGATCACAACCTCTTTCTAAACCTCAAAGCATGTCTCCTGAAACATTCGGAGAAGACGATCGGAACCTTGCAGCCCTTTTCTTTCGTTTCGGTACATCCTTTATTTCCTTTCTATTGATTCAATCCTTTTTGGTTTACGATTTCTATATAAGAAGTTGCTTTAATAAACCATAATGGTAGTAGATGTATACACATAATCACTTACTGTTCGACTGGTTTTTAAGTCGAAGAAGATGATACGGACGCGTCACCGGAACTCGTAGACGACGCCGGTGCCGTACGGGATCACCGCGGAGACCGTTCATCTCGTTTTCGGTATGCCTTATCTTTCGATTCAAATCATATTCTTTTTATCCTTTTCCTTCTTATTAACTTTCATATAATGAACTACTGTTATGTATATGATTCAGACAAACAACTAAGTTATGCATTCATGACAAATAGTTTACGTATGCTTTTTTTTAAATGAAGAAGATGACGAAAAGATAGCGCATAAATCTATCTATACTTTCTATAGAAGGAGAAATACATTTAATAATTTCAAACGACTGCCTTGTGTATTCAAATGTTAAATGTCTGGCCCACATTCCAAAGGGTAAACCACTGCCCATCTACAAGAAAGTAGCAGATGGTTCCTTTGGCAAACGTATACCACGCAGCAGCAGTTATTGTTATCTTCCGTAATGCTTTTAGATCAGCAGATGTTTAAGGCTAATTACCGGGAAATTTAAATTAAAAAATGCATGGGAATAAATAATTAGCATTTAATGCATATCACTCAGAAACTCCTGTCAATCATCCTTCTTATATAAGGCGTTTCTTCTCATTTCCCTCTTCATATTTCATCACGCTTTCATCTTCTCTGATTTTGAAATTTTAAATTTAATCACAATCTGAATTCCGAATTAGAAGCATGTCAATATCAGTTGACAGTAACAATCTTAGTTTTGTTAACGATTTGAATACTGGGAAAGATATGTGGAACATGAAAGCGAGAATTATTCGAAAATGGAATCAGGGTTACAAGATGGATCTCATCTTCATTGATGAAAATGTAATTTGTATCTCTGTTTTTCCGTTTTATTAGAGAATGTAGTGGTGTATGCTAAAAAGATACTTTCTTTAAATGTTCTTCAGGGTGCTAAGATTCAAGCAGGTATTAAGACTCATCTGATACCTGTTTTTGATGGTCAGCTTCAAGAAGATGTTGTGATTCTGTCCAAATTTGGTGTTGGTGAGAATAAAGATTTATATAAAGTAGTGGTGCAGCCTTATAAAATCAACTTTTATAGATGCATAACTGTTACTCCTGTGAGAGATTGGCAAGGTGTTGAGTATGGTTTCAACTTCAGAGCTTATGAAGATATTCTTCAAGGAGAGGCGTTAAACACCTTGAGTGTTGGTAGTGTATATTTTTGTAATCATGTCTTGCTTGTATAATATTAGAGAGTTTTACTTATATTCTTGTATAATGTGATTGTATAGATGTTGCTGGATCTGTGATTTGTTGTGGAGATCTTGAAATCTTTGATCGACCTCCAAAGTAGACTAAGATGATGAATTTCGATATTGAAGACTTGGAGTAAGTTGTTGTTTACATGTGCAGTCATGTACTGATCATTGTTTGTATTTAATGATGTTAATAAATAAGATGAAGAATGTTGGAATTTAATGTTGGATCATGGTAATGGTAATAAATGAGATCTATAGTGTTTGTATGTAATGCTGAATCATGGTAATAAATGAGGTCTACAGTTTATTCTTAGTGAATATGGTAGTTAATTTATGGCTCATTTGCTACTTTAATAAATGTCATAATTTTCCTTTGATTTTCTGTTTTTATTCATTCAATGTTGTTTTGATATCAGAGATTTGTAAAGAAATGGTCATAAATTAGTCTTTAGTATATCGTCATATGAATATTCTTTTCATGTAGGGGTAAGGTTTTGCGGTGTACTGTGTGGAATGATTATGCTCTGCAGATTAAGGACTTTATTTCTAAAATCCCACCTCATGAGCATGTGATGGCTGTTATACAACATGGAAAGTGTAAGGAATGGAAAGGTATTTTTGTTACTTTCTGCAAATCCCACTATACTGTTTATTTCTGGCAATATAAAGACAGGTATACATTAAATATCTATATACTTTTCCATGTAGGTGAATATACTGTTCAGAGTGATAAGTTTGCAACATGAATTTTTCTGAATGAAGAAATTGATGAAGTTAATGAGCTAAGGAGGAGGTAATTTGTCATTGTAATTTCTCTTGTATATAGATGTTCAAGTCAAATACTTGGTTTCATGTTATTTGTATACTAATTCTAATCATTTTTGGTATTCAAAAGGCTTATAATGAAGTTTGGACAAGGGAGTGGTTCTACTTCTCAAACAATACTATCGTCTCAGAGTGTTTTTCCATTGCATAAAGAATTTGTAACTGATGGTGTGAAGAAACAAGTTGATGAGATTAGTGAGATAGAAAAGGTTTCATATCTTTTTATATAGTTTGGTTATTTGTTTGGTTTGTCACCTGCATGTTTTTACAGGAAGTGTCTTGTGTTTTTACAGGAAATGTCTTGTGTTGTGGTTGTGACAATTAAGATTATGCAAGAAGAGTATGGTTGGTTTTATGCTGCCTGTCGTAAGTGTTTCAAGAAGGTGATGGGTAAAAGTGAATACTTGCAGAATGTTGAAAATGTTTCAGATGATATTGTTCGATGGCCTGCGACTTCTTTGGTTTGTCCCAAATGTCATAGTGAATGTACATCGATCACCATAAAGTAAGCAATGATGATTATTTAGCATTATATTTATATAAGTAACATTCTAAGACTGATATTTGAATATAGTTTTGCAGTTTACTTAGTTAGTTGTGTATATTTCAGGTTCAAGGTGCAAGTGCGGGTGCAGGATGATAGTGGTAGTGCTTCTTTTGTTATGTTTGATAGAGATGTTCAGAAGCTTCTTGGATTAGCCGCGAGTGACATAAGAGAGAGGCAGGTTAAGGACAATGATACTGGATTCCCTCATGAGATATTTCGATTGGTTGATAAGAAGGCTGCTTTTAAGATTGATGTTTCAGAGTTCAATCTTAAAAATGACTATCGTGTTTATACTGTGCAAAAAACATGTGATGATCCAGTAATAATTGCTGAGTTGGTTGGTGGAGATGGTAATGGTGATGAAAATACTGATGAGGTAGCATATAAAATTACTCTTTCAATCTATTTATTTTTCTTTTGAGTTTTAAACACTGGATTCTACACTTTTTTATATGATATCATATATTATGATCCTCTAGGTTACTCAAGAGGTAGCTGGCGTTAAAGATGTTAACCTTTTAGAATCTTCCCAGGTGTCTACTGAACGAACTTCAAGGGTGAGTATTTATTTTTAGAGTATGTTTAGTATGTTTAAAAAGAATTCATTATTTTATTAAATGAGATCAATAGTTGTTTTGTGATCTGTTGCAAGGATGCTGTCTCTGTTACGGCCGACTCTTCAGCCGTTGAAGTTGAAAAGGATTCTGGATCAAGTCCCAATGGAAAGCGGATGTCTCAAGATGCTGATGTTGTCAATGTTGGCGAGCTATCCACTAATGTGAGAAGAACCCGGAAGAAGCTGACTAAGCTTAACAATTAGATGCTTATGAAAAAACAATTCTTATGAGAGATAAGTAGAAACCACTTATTTTTGAAGAATCGTTGTGGTTTTTATTTATGTCTGTTAACTGTTGTTTTAACAAACTCTGGTTAAAAGTTTGGTTTGTAAGGGCTACGATGATGAATATGGTATGTAATGTCTACGGTTTGAATATCAAGTAAGGTTAACCTTTTGTTTGTTATATAATATTGTTATTATACATTATATACATTTTTGGTGATATTGATGGACTGGAAAAGTAGTAGGGTTGTATATTATAGTTAGATTGATGAATGAAAATTTAATCAATTGGTTAGTCGGAAAACTATTGGGGTCTGAGATACATTAACATCTGTTAGAGGCTAAGCACTGTTATAGCGTGCTAACATCTGTTAACCCCTAAGCACTGTTAAAGATCTGTTAAAGGCTAAGCACTGTTATAGTGTGCTTCAACAGACCTTATGAGCCGTTGATCATCATCTGTTAAAGATCTTATATTATAGATCTTCTGTTGAATTGTGTAATATATGTTGGTGCACAGCAGAACTTAGGTTCATCATACATTTTGCTTCATTAGCAGAGGTTCTCTTTAGCAGACCTTTGCTTCAGCAGTCTTTGTCTTAACAGACCTTTTGGTTCATCAGCAGAGTTTATTTGGCTCATGAGCTGAGGTTGTTTGGTTTAAGTAACAGACTTTTCTTTCAACAGTGGTTGTCTTCAACAGACGTTTTGGTTTGCAAAGTTTAGCGAAACAGATGTTGTGTTTGTCCCTTTGGTAGGAGCAGTTTTTAAAACACTATTATTTGGAATTGCAAGTTGTATACTATTTTATTAATTTTGAGTCTTATATTTCTTTTTGTTGAGTGATCGGGAAATGTAATGGAAAATAGTAATGTTTAGATGCAAAATATAGTAATGTTTAGTTGAAAAATATAAAAAGGTAAAACCATAAAGTTTTGAAAGTATATACTAAGACTACATAACTTCATTCTTAAGTTAGTTTCCAAAGAAGAAATTCGTCCATCAAACATGTCAACTAAAACATAAATTATTAAAGGCTGAAAAGGTGTTCAAAGACGATGTTAACAAACTTCAAAGTGTATTTTATCTCCTCTTACACTTTTTTGTTCGACTATCTCAAACCTCATCTTTTTCCCCACATATATTCCCGTTTCATCCATGATACGCTGCCAGTTTGTATGCATCACTAGATGGTTGTTGTCGTCAGGTCTTCTAGGATCTCTCCTAACAACCAGCTGTACCAAAAACTTCACATGACCAAATGACAGCACAGCTCTACGGTAATCATTTAGCTGGTGTTCTCGAACAAAGTTCCTCGGTATTGCCTGTAAAGGAAAATTCTTTCTTTAGTTATTCATTCAAAACAACATATACTTTAAGTAATAACTGATAGATCCAAGATTATAAGTAAAATCAACCATATTAAAAGTAGATATGTAAATACCAAGCCGTGTGTCTCTAAAACATGGTATTCAAATTGTTTTTTATAATGTGGATGCTTTTTGCGGTGTTGGTGATTGGTACGGCTGCAGTGATGTTTTGTCTCCCCGTGAAGTCCAATCCTGTCTTTGTTAAAAACCTTCACAGTGAAGTTAAAGTCGTCTTCAGGAGTACTTCCCATCCATTGAAACAGCAGTTGGCAGCTTTCCTCAATGTCATTTTTGAAGCAAAAAGTTTTCCATCCTGGTCCCATAAAACCAGCAGCTAATCCCTTTTTGTTTTCAGGAGAGAAAACATAATGCACATCAACTTTACTACTCTGCTTTGGTCCATGTACTTTTGCAACCAAGTTATCAATTTTTAATCTCCTCTGCGACAACAGCTTCAGCAAATCGTGTGGTAAATGCTATAATTTTCATACATTTCAGAAATGTCATATTAGATTTTATATAGGATACAAAATATAAATTAGAAGTTTTTCTAACAGTCCAAAAGATACACTTGCAATATATAAAAATAAGGTAGCAATTTTTAACCTACTTGCATTATGTTTCTTCTTCAGCCTGTATCAAGCAACCATGAACATAATCTCTGTTCGAGCCATCGTTTCTAATCTCTAATCCCTCATTGTTCAAAACATTTATCACAAATTTTGCTTCCTTCAATTTTTTTAAACACAGCTTGTCTATGTTGTTATTTCTATAAGTTTCAAAACCCGAGTCCATTCTGGCCCGTTTATCCTCTTACTTTTATGACCGATGCTCTGTACTGCAATCTTATACTTAAAACCCGTATAATCAACCAACTTTATTACTTCACACTTTCTTGGTAATTGGTTAGTCATTATCCTTGGAAGTACCTATGTATATAAAATACACAACATTTAATATATCTTTAATTTTATAGATACAGTTTTTAGAATACAATTGTGATTTAAGCTAATTTGTTCTAAGAATATAGCTTACCAATCCCTCATTTAGGTCTGCCAATTGAGAGACGTTGATAATTATCATAAACTCCATCTGAAAGTAAAAAAAATACAATAACAGTTAAATACTAAAATATAAAATCAATTGTATCTGAAAAAACATTCTATTTAAGGTATAAAAAAATATCTAACACTCTGTAGGACCAAACTTATATGTTGTATACTTCAATATGGTCCCTACAACCAACAATATGAATCTAACACTGTGTAAGATCAAATTTTTATTCTTGTATAATAACAAAGTATTATATGGCAATAAAGTTTTCAAATATCCATGTTTGTGTCAACTTCAACTTCAGTTTTTTTCAGCAGACAAGGCTATATTCACTTACAAATCAGACATATGAGTACTATAAACTGATTGCAGAATATTTTATCAAAATTAATATTGATAGAACAAATGTATCAACACTACATGGCAGTTCATACAATAATTCTAAAACCATTCATAAAATTTACAACCAAATATTTATGAAACAATAATATTTCAGATTGTTATTTAGAGGGAATGAATCAAAATGTAACTAAACAGGTTGATATAAATCTTATTATAAAATAAAGAAAACAAGTTCATATAAGTTTATATATTTTAATATCAGTAGATTATGATTTTGATGTTTATATAATTTGAAATGAGGAAACTGAAAGGAACATGTCAAAGCATACCTGTAAAATACACAAGACAAAAAAAAAATACCTGATCTAAAACTTTAAACTTCTGATCATCAAGTCCGAGGAAGAAGAAACTGTAGAGTTTTTTCGCCGGAGAAGAAGAGGTGAGATTGTATTGGGATTGTTGAAAATAAGATATTTATCTATTAACTTGTAATTGTTTATTTATATAACTTATAATAATCTTTAATATCGGGATTTAAAAACTATTTTTAATTATATAAATATAAATATATTAAATTAATAGATAAGTTTTTCGTATTTAACATTTTAAATTTATAGTCAAGCAGTGGTTATTGCTGTGCAAAATTGCCCTATTTTAATGTAAAAGGGGGTAAAGTATAAATTTTACAAAACTTAATTTCAACCAACCAGTGTAAATGTAACATCTGTATTAACTCCATTTAATATACTTTTCATCTCCATTATTGAATATAAGCTTAAGAAAACATATTCGGAAGTTTTCTCAAATAACTTTCTTATCAAAATCGGCAAGGTTATATTGCATAATATAGATTGCACGCTATAAAATCAAGTATTGTTTCTTTGAATTTATTGTTTGTATTATATATGTTAGATTAATCAGTATTTGATGTTATGAGTATGTGTTTGTCACTGATGGCGTTTCATATTCTTTCTTGAAGCAAATAATAGTTGCTGTAATCCGGTGTATTTTTATCGATTAAGTACTGCATTAACTTAAATGGAGTTACTGATAGCATTCTCTGTCATAATTTGTGCATGCATCTTCGTGATGTTGTATTCTACATTACGATTGATAAATCAACCATATAATTTTTGGTTGATGTTCATTTGCTTAACTGTTGTGAGAGATGATGATTTTCGTTTTGTGCTTTGTTTTTAAAATACCTTAAGTGTGTGATTATATAAATAGTCCGGTTAATATTTGGTACTTTTTTTAAGTGCTGATTTAGTTTGAGAGATGTTAGTGATGTCTATTTTATAATGTTGTTTGTCTATGACTTTTGTTGGATGCTGTTCATCTTTATAACTTGTAAGTTTAAATTGTTTATTGCAGATATGAGTCTATCCAATCAAACACCATCCTTTTTACAATTCCTTAATGAAGATGATTTTATATTTTTGGTATGTTTTTTAACTTTCTTGCGACTATTAGGATTCTACGTTAATTTTTGATGTAAGATGTTTGTTAACTACTGTTGCATAATATACCACTTGATTTTGAGACTCTGTTGTGGGGCAAGGAGGTCCCGTATGGGCGAATTGTAGAGTTACTTGATGGTGACAAATCATGGTTAGTACGAGTAAGGAAGAGAGATGATCATTGTATATTTACGGATGGATGGACAAAGTTTGTTAGAGATTGTTGTTTGAAAACGAAATATGCTGTATTGGTGAAAGCTATTGGACGTTTGTCATTCGTTGTCTCATGTTTTAAAGAAAATGTCTACGAGAACTCTTACATTTCAGCAAATATTATACCTGAAGTTGGCATGACTGTAAGTAACGATATATTATTTTGTTACTTACTTTAAATATTTTTTGCTAGCTCAACAACTTTCTAACATCTGGTTGCCCTTTTAATGTCTGTTTCCTTATAATCTTAACATCTGTTGACTAACCTTTTTAACATCTGTTGACTAAGTCTTTTAACCTCGGTTGACTAACATCTGATATTTAAGATCTGTCCACGTTGCAACCTCTGCTGGACATAATGGATGACAGTTGTTACGAAACCTCTATTGGATAGCAACAGAGGTATATAATAGTTGATAGCCAAACAGTGGTTAGGTTGTGTGTAAATACTGTAACTACTGTTGACTAACCCTGTTGAGTAATTCTCATTTTAACTTTTATTGACTAATCTGTTGTAACTTCTTTTGCTCATTAGTTCATATCAAATTTGTAAGTCTGCACTAAATATTCCTTTGCTTCTTCTATAGCTAATTGCTGACAAAATTTGGAAGCAATTCTATGATAAAAATTACGAGTAAGGGATGGCAACTATCTATGTTGGCGAAAGGTTTTGGAATGTGATGATGAAAGGATGGACTGATGGATGCGGATTTACTGATGGATGGTCAAAATTGATTGAAGAAGTTCCCATACCAATTGAATCTTGGTTGGTTTTCACCATGATTGCATCTAAAACGTTAGTCTTATTAGGTTGTTGATTCTATTCGAAACTTTTGTGCTTTGTGCGACTAGGATACCAGACAAATCATTGCATTCGTGTGTTCTAGTTTGCTTTGAATCAATATATTGCTTTCAATCTTCAACATCTTGCTTGTAATTCCGCTACTTACTTGGTGTTTGATATCCGATTGTAGTGTTTCTGGACTTACAATTGGTATCAGAGCCTAAGTAGTCTCACGAAGGCTCGGTTGGATCGGATATCTTGAAGATTGAAGGTTGCTTTTGCTGCTGAGTGTGTTCGAAGTTAGAAAGAAAAGGTCTGATTTCTTGGCTTATTTTAGTTCTATTTTATAACTTTCTTCTGTCAACTGTTTATTAGGTTCGAAAGGATTTGAGTTGTCAAATTTTTGCTTTAGGAATCTGTTTATTTGCGGCTGTTTATCAACCCAAGTTGAAGCACGAATACCGATTTTAAAGTGATTTTTCTGTTTTGGTTAAAATAAATCTGACATATTGTGAATCAAAACGGATCTGCTAATCTGAAATTTTGACTTGTTTTGGTGAAAACTCTTGTGAAAACCAACTGTTTTAGGTATCAAAATTAAGATTTAACTACTGATTTTTAATCCTAAAATTTTGGTTTGGTAAAATTGAAAGGGTTTTTAGTCAAACACGTCAATTTTTGGTTAAAAGTTTTTCGAAAATATTTGAATTTCTGGGTTCTTGTGCTTCGAGTTTCATCAAATATTCATTAGAATTTTTGAATAATTTTTGGGTTTGATCTGTTTGTGTGCAGGTTGGTTGTGTTTGAAGATTTTTGGAAAGTTTGTTACGGAAATTTCGAAAAGATTCGGAAATTAAAATCACCAAATCTTTCGGGATTTTGGTTGAAAGTTGGCAAGATTATCCTTCCAAAATTCAGCTTGTGCGATTGAAGAACTTGTACGATTGGTGTGTTTTGGGCTTTTAAAGGACTGAGGCCAAATATTATACCTTGTGCGATTCAAGTTGGGTTGTGCGATCACAAATAAATGGGCTGTTAAGGACTCAGGCCCAAGTTTTACAACTTGTGCGATTGAAGACTTCTTGTGCGACTGGAAAGATCTTGTGCGATCCACTGTTTTTGTTGAACTGTTGTCAGTGGCCTTGTGCGACTCTAAGGCTCATTTGAAAGGAGTCATATCATCTTGTGCGTTTGGCCAAGGGTTAAAATGAAGACGTCTCGTGCGACTCACCTTGTGCGATCGGTCTTGTGCGATCAAAGGGATCATACTGACTTGTGCGATTGACAAAAGGTTCAGCTGAAAGGTGTCTTGTGTGATTCATTTTGTGCGATTCATCTTGTGCGACTGTGATCAGACCTTTTCACGTGGACTGGACCGTTTGGGCTTGTGGACTGTTTTACAGAACTGTTTTGTATTGGATCTTTAATTATTTGTTGAACCATTTGAATTGTTATTTGAACTGTATTGTAATTATTAGTGATATTTGTCACACCCTGTCTTTTGCGGAAGCGTATGATGTGTGACTAGTTTGTTATCATTGCATTCAATCATAATAAACAGCTACATGATTAAAACGATGTTCATCGATTCAGAAAATTTTGAGTATTACAAACACTGGTTAATTAAGTTTCCAAAACACGACCTTCGTCTAGTTTACAATCAACAAAAGTGGATGACATCTAAACTTGGAGTTTACTTCTAGTTACGACACTTGCGCCCAAGATCCATCCTGTTACCTGAAATACATTTAATTTTGGAAAACATCAACATAAAGTTGAGCGAGTTCATGCGTCTTGTTTGTATAAATAAAGTATTCTTGTGTAAATCAAGTTTTCTTGTGTACACCACGTACTAGTGAATGTTTGTACAAGGACATTAAGGCATGTGAGGACATAGGGAGCATTGGTATGGCTCCTTTTAGGCATGTGAGGACATAGAGAGCATTAGTATGGCTCATACCCTTGTCGATTTTCCTCGACTGTGTCGATTAACCACGACTGTGTCAATTTCCCTTGACCGTGTCGATTACCCTCAACTGTGTCGATTACCCTCGACTGTGTCGATTTCCCTCGACTGGGACTCCGAAGCACTACTAGGTACTAGTTGTGACCATGAGTGGGGTTCGGACGTACCCGTTAGATCTAACCTTCGTCCCTAATTAAGTATTAATGGTATTTCTGTATTTAGTCTATGATCACATGATCTAGTATTTCATAGGCCTTTCATAGGCGTTTCTTAGGCATTTCATACCATTTTAAGCATTTGTAACATGTATTTCACCCCCGAGAGTTATAAAACCAAAAACAGTTAAAGAAAAGGGGGAGCATGAACTCACAACTTTGCGTTCCTTGCGTCGTAAACTTCACCGGATTTGCTTAATTAACGTCGTGACCTATACTTGTTTTCTTAACGTTAGTCACTAGACTTGTATCGTGCAAGTACAAGTTACTATCTTTTATGTATATGTTTTCTTGTGTTAAAAATAATTCATATTTTTAACTAAGT